>JAQIXU010000479.1:0-32656 GCA_034701245.1 Strigamia transsilvanica | reverse complement strand
TGGCACTATTTGCAAAGCCGCATATTTCGCTTCCAATCGTTTCAATTTCGTTTCCGGTTTTTCGCCATCTAAAGAACAACAAATTTCAATAAACCATTCATTTATTTTCACTCAAAATCGCCGTAACCTTTGCAAAACGGCCTAGGAAGAATATTTTGAAATGCAGCAGCGTGCAGAAGATCACAGACTTCCTCTTGAGACTAAAAAAAAATTAAAATCAAAAATCAAAAATCAAAATTAATCAAGAAAAAACATTTAAAATACATACAAGACTTTGTTCCACCAACAAACAACACAAAATCGCATTTCCAATTTCCCGAAAACTTTGAAACATTTCAGTTCGCAGATCAGGATATTGTACAATATCGTTCAATTGTGCGTGGTAATAACCGAGCACCCCTAATTAAAAAATTCAATTAATAAATTAATACTGTTGGGATTAAATTTATTAATTATTTACCGGGAGAACCGTAGTCATAGCGAGGCAATTTGCACACTTTGGGCATAACCTTCATAATTGTTTTCGTGTACTGCAGAATAGTGCCTTGAATGAGACTTTTGACAATTTTCAAAAGTTCCTCCATCACAACGGCAATTCCCTGATACCCCAGCAGTCTGCACATGGACCGGAAATGCGGCGCTCCGACGAATCCCACGTACTGCCCATATATGGTGCTGTTCGCAATGTTCAATGCTTTAGTGCCCCACAGGAAGTGGTGAGGGGCCGACGGTGGTTTGTCCCTGGTCAAAGGTTGCGCGAAAGAAATGTCTTTCACTTTCACGAATCTAAAAATAAAAAAAAATTAATTAATCAATCAATTGATTGGTTTATTTTAATTTTCTCACCTGTTAGTTGCGGCGTTGTAGCAATAGTTGGGTAG
Organism: Strigamia transsilvanica; assembly: GCA_034701245.1. Taxonomy (NCBI): domain Eukaryota; kingdom Metazoa; phylum Arthropoda; class Chilopoda; order Geophilomorpha; family Linotaeniidae; genus Strigamia; species Strigamia transsilvanica. The sequence continues at coordinate 31,775 of JAQIXU010000479.1, read as the reverse complement.
GAAATCGTAATTTAGCTCCCAAAACACGTGTAATGTTATTCTCCCATAGGGTGCCAAAACGTTGTGGTTGGCTTCTCGAAACATCGCATCAAAATCGTCTAATTTGAGATTCTTCGTAAGCAACTCATGCGCAAGTCGATTGACTTGCATTAGTCCTTCCAATTCCTTAGAAATTTTTTTTTTTAAATTTAAAATATTGAAATATTTGTTTAGTATTTTTATTCGTACGACAATTCCGGTTAAATCTCCGCCCTCGAAGCGACCGATCGCTAATTCCAACGATTTTTGCAAGCACGCATTTACACGTTGAGTGATTAAACGATTCAAATCGATCGATCTTCCCAACAACTGCACGTGTCGTTGCTTCAAAAGTGTTTCGTATCTGTTCGCGGCTGGGTACGTGATTCGTGTTCCAAATTGGGCGCATTCCGATCGAAATCGTTTGTCCAATGAAATGCTACAAATATAATATTTTAATTCACATTAAAAAGAAGGAAAAAAAAAATTGTTTACCTTCCCGCTAGATGTTTGTAGTAAGCAAATATTTGCTCGCTTAATTTATAGACGAATTGATCGAAACATAAATTCACCTCGGCTTCAACTTCGTCGTATAAAAACTGTTTTTTGAATTTAGTGAGTGCGTAATAAGCGCTGTCGTTATATAAATCGAGAGGATACAATACGCATCTAAAAAAATAAAGTAAAAATATATCAAAATAAAATGTAAAATTTTACAAAATAAATTTCTTACTCCATCATTGAAGGATCTTTGGTCTTAAGAATGTGATCAGTTAAAATCCATGGCATGGACATCTCGATTGGAAACTAAAACAAAGAAAAATTGCATTTTTGTCTATTAGAAAATTGTTATTTTTAAGTTTCGACGTAAAAATTCAACTTTTTACACAAATCAACAATAAGCAAATGAAAAAAATAATTAAATTTATCGTATATTGATGAATCACCTGTATGCGTTTTTCCATGGTAATGATTTCAGTGCATTCTTCATTATGTTGATGGTCTACAGTGCATTTCTAAAGAGCAACGGAAGAAACACACACGAATGTCACATTTATATTTCATTGCACACAGAGCCAGTGGCGAGACAAGGGCGCAATATAAACTCCAAAAAAAATTTAATTTTGTGCCTAATTTTGGATTCTAAACCCTCGTCCCGTCTCTGCCAACAACACACGCACAAATTAAAGACAGAAAAGAAAATTACACCAAAACCAAACTAATAGCACTAAGAAAATTAATTTTTGTCTACAATTTTTTTAGTTTCGTTAGAAGCAAATTTAACCAACACCGAAAACATTAATTAATACCTGAATCTTTTTGCCCATAGTCATCTCTAAATAAAATTCTCTGTACCATAACTGAGACAAATCGCAAGATTGCTGCAACGTTTCTGCGCAACAAAATCAAAAAATAAATTGAAAAAACTAAAAAAATTCCAATTATTTTCCACACCGACCACCAAAGTTAAGTAAATAACTCCAGTAAAACGAAGTCTTATGAAACTGATCAATTGCCAACAAGTAGGGTCCGTCAATGTCTTTGCGCAGGGTTCTTTTTCCGCCAGATTTATCAGCAATGAGCGATTCCAGCATTGTTCGTACCATGTACAACTGTTTTAAAAAAAAACAAAAATCAATAACCAAAAATCTAAAAATGTAAAAAAAAAAAGTAACCTGAGTGCTGGAAGGTCCAACATTGCTACGTGGAACCTTGATTTCAAAGCCAGTGTCGGGATCCTTCTTGCCCTTGAGTGCCGGATCGTCGTGAGGTTCACCGCCCCTCACCCAATCGGCGCAAGTTTCACGCACTGACATAATTATACTGAAATTCAAATTAAATTAATGGACAAAAATTCAATTAAAAAATACAAATAAAAAAACCTTCGAATTAAATCTTTCTTGTTCTTGATTGCTTTTCTTAACGGTTCTCTCAGTGTCAATTGAACAAAGTCTTGTAGCTCTGCATAAATATTGCCACGGATTGCTTCGGTAAATACAGTTTCCATCCTTGCCATTAAAACTTGAAGCCCTTTTATCATGGCTATCACTTCGATAAGAGCAAACTTCTCTTCATCATTGTAGTTGTAACGCGTAGCCTGAAATACAAATCAAATTAACCTAATATTTTGCTAAAAATGCAATTTTTAGCCCTAAAAATACAATTTTTAGCCCTAACAATACAAATTTTAGCCCTAAAAATGCAATTTTCAGCCCTAAAAATGCTATTTTTAGCCCTAAAAATGCTGCTCACTCTTTCGTATTCCTCTGCTTCGATTGGACATTCCTTATTTTGGTGATGATCAGTTGGATGTAATAATTTCCACGAATACTGTAAAAACAAAAAAAATTAATTTACATTTAAAAAAAATGTTTTTCCCATTTTTTCGCACCAATTCAGTGACTACACTGGTCCAATCCGCCAACAACTGCAAGCCCCTCAGTGCTATATCACCAATCTCCTTATTCTCTGAATCTGTCCGTGGTGTTTCTTTAAATGTTGTAGTGACCTAAAAACAAGCCGCAACTATTAAAACGAACACCGAAAGTTGATATTTGACTAACTTCGTTGCTGTAACGAGCAAGTTCACTAATATATTTCACGTGATCATCTCTGATGGTTGGCAAATGCTGCATCAAATCGGATTGCGGGCTGACGGTATTGGCGCTACACAACGGCCATTTTGATGCATCGAAATGAGGACTCCGTCGAATGTAATTAAACGGAGCTATTTGCATGTCTCCGAACAAAGGAACGACTTCGAGTTGCTGATTTTGGAAGAAAAAATTCAATTTGTCAAACGAAACAATCGATCGATCGTCATTTGCAACTTCACCTTGAAAATTTTGTCGATTTTACTTAAATTAATTCTCTTCTTCTGATCAAGTTTATTTATGTTGGTCAATTCACTGTCCATCAGAAAAAGTCCAAACCCCATGACCTGTTTGTCGAGTTGAAATTTGAATTAATTAAATTAGTTAAATAATTTGTTTTAGTAAGTGAGTACTTTGACGAGCATGTGTTTTTCACTGGGTGTCAGATACATCTTGCTTTCGAACATTTGAACGGAAATGTTGACGACATCTGCCAGAAGGTCCTCGTAGCCAGGAATCTTTTCCAAATTCTCCTTCAGCGTGTCTCGGATTTTATTCTGCGTCGCTAGAAACATGGATAAATTTTGCGATTCTTGCAGCGCCTGAGAATCGGCCATCACTTTCAAAAACTGGGCGGCACTAAATAAAAAAAACAAATAAATTAATTTATAATTGTCATTAAGTCGTTACATTGGTCTAAAATGCCAATTTTTGGTCTAAAATGTCAGTTTTTGGTCTAAAATGTCAATGTTTGGGCTAATTTCATCAATTTTTTGTTTAAAAACGTCGATATTTGATCTAGATAAGTTTATTTTAAATCTAAAAATGTTGATTTTTGGTCTTAAAATGGCAAGCAAAAAGAAAAACCCTAAATTAAATTTAACATAAAACATCGATTTCAATGCCTACCTTCTATGTGATAATAATAAAATGATTTTAATGACATTAATGTCGCTTTCGAAGATGATCGTTCAATCAATTATTTGTAGCCATTAACGTCATTAAAATCATTTTATTACTAAAATTAAATCGTTTTTAAACCAATAAATACCGTCTGTATGTTGAATAATCATTCTTGACGCTTGATTTCATATTTTTCAATTCATCCAGCACAGCAAACATGTTGATAAACTTCCCAAGCGTCAACAAATACGCTTCGGACACGAAATCCTTTCTCTTTTCAGCGTGACACAACCGTTTCATTTCGGCACAAAACCTTTCCACAGCTTTCCGCTACAAAAACAAAAACCAAAAAACCAATTCAAACCCAAAATTCCACCTCCCCAAACCGAATATACCTGAAAATACATAAAATTCAGCAACTTATTAACTTCCGGCGCCAAAACTTCCACGGTTTTCTCATAAATCTCCACACGATTTGGTTGTTCATTCGATTTCGGTTGCGGAATCGCTCGAGAGCAACATCTCCAAGTGTACAACATCACAGCATGCTCGTTCCCTTCTTCCAACATCTCGTTCTGAAACCAAAAACAATTAACCGCACCAACTCAACCAACATTTATACACATACCAGATTCGCGTGCACGGTCGCCTCTTCGATATACTTGGCCACACCAGTGACAAAAGCGTTTCTATCTTCAAAATTCGTGTCGAAATTCGCCATGTACATGATGCTGCACGCCTGAGCTTCGATGCATGGTTGTTGGTCCGGTAGAGGAAGTTCGTCCAGAACGTCCACATTGGATAGAGCATCAGGCAAGGAGACTTCGGCCGCCATCATTAATTAGGTAATCACATACGATTCAATTGGGAGTATCTAATCGAATTGGTCAACGGAAATGCTGTTAAAACATCGCTTTTTTTTTCGCTATTTCAACGTCGCGCACTACTTTAGTCAATGTTCCTAAGCTAGATCATGTTTTTCCACGAGCCTCGTTGGTTATTTAGGTCTACAAAGAGATTAATGTATAGGTTTGGTTGATTTCCTTGAAATTAAACTTACATGTTCATCATTCGTGGGTCAACATTACTCCTCGTTTCTTGCGGAAAGAACTGCAGTGGCGCCACGTAGGGACGAATTCGTGAAGCAACGATGGTTGGTTTTTAATGATTTGATTTAAAGTGGTTTGTTAGGATTGTTAAAAAGTATTTTTTTGTTGTTTAAAAATGTGAATTCCTCAATGAAATCGTGTTTTTATGTTCAGAGGAAAATACCATCTAGCGGTAGGTGGTCGCAACTTGTTGTTGGCACGGAGGCCGGGCGCAGATTGCAAATCGCGATAGAGGTGACAATCAACGAAAAACTTTAGAATTTGTCACCTAGTTACACGCCATGCGATTACATTGTGATCGCGCAGAAAATAGAAATCAAGTTTAAGGTCCAATCGAAATATCTGTTAACAATAATGGGTTAAATGACCATTGTGGTACATTGTCAACATGATGCTGGAGGTTGTAATTGGTAAGCTTTCAAACACAAAACACACGATTCGCACGCAACGTCGCAATAATGCGTACGGAAATGGCGAATTTAATAATGAATTTTACAAGAAAAGAATTTTAAAATAATTTTTTCTCTCTCTCTTATCATTAGCAGGAATAATCATCCTGTGCACAGCTGTGACTGTTGCTGCACTGACTGATATATGGCGGATGCGCAAGTCTGAATCGCACACTTTGGCGTCGTTGTTACATCAGTACTTGGTACAGTCATGCCTGCAATTAATAGGGAACGTCATGCACTGGAAGCTGCACCAAGACGCAGGAAACTGCCGCAGTGTGAGTAGAATAAATAAAAACAAAAATACGAGTCTAAAGGGAGACCCGTGCGCAGCATTAACTAGAAACTTAAATTCTATTCCGAAAAGTACTTGAAATACTCCCATTGGTTGGGAGCTTCATAACACCAGCGTAAAACACGCAAAACTCGTTTTTTGCGATTGAATTTTCATTTAAAATTTCTTTATTGCAGTTGCAGGAAAAATTCCTGCTGCGAGTTTTAAACCAGAACCGGAACACGGTTTACGGACGTGCGTACAACTTCACGCAAATGAAAAGCAAACAGGATTTCATCAAAAACCATCCGACGACGCGCTACGAGCATTACGAAACGTTCATCGAGCGGATCGCCAAAGGAGAGAAAAACGTGTTGACGGCGAAGGACACTCGTCTTTTGGCCGTCACTTCCGGCACGTCCGGCAAAAGCCACACGCTGCCCGTGACGCGCGAAATGTTCGCCACGTTTTTCCTCTACGGAGTCGCCATTTTGAGCCACTGCATGGTCGCGTCGTATCCGAAAGTTCGCCAACTGCAGAAAATACTGAAATTCTTCTACACGCCGAAAGAGCGCGTTTCCGAGTCCGGAATTCCGATCGGACCGAGCTCCTCGTCGCCCGCCAACTCGAAATCCATCTTGCCGCTCTACTCGACGCCGCTGCCGGGTTTCGAGATCAAATCCGAACCGGAAGCGCTCTACATCCACCTCCTTTTCGCGCTCAAGGACCGAAATCTGGGCATAATCGAAGCGAATTTCGCGTCGTTGGTCCACCACGGCTTCCTATCGCTGCACCGGCAGTGGCAGAACCTCGTCGAAGACATCCGGCTCGGGAGGACCAATCCGAATCTCGATATCACACCGGAAGTGCGCGAGAAACTCGACAAATTGCTCAAACCCGACCCGAAAAGAGCCAAGGAATTAGAAGAGGAATTTATAGTCGGCTTCGAGGGGATCTCCGAGCGAGTTTGGCCGCACATGAATCTGGTGCTGGCAACGGACACCGGAAGCATGAAGCTCTACGGCGACATCTTGAAACGAGTTTTCACCAAGGGATTGAGCCATTACTCGCCGTTGTACGCCGCCACCGAGGGACTGATCGGGATAAACATTTGGCCGTTGGAAGACCACGCCATGTATCTATTGGTGCCGAAATCGGTGTTTTACGAGTTCATTCCGGTCGACGACTGCGATAAGGAGCAACCGGACACGTTATTCACCGAACAGGTTGGTGGGCGCCATTTTGGATTTGGTTTTGAATTGATTTTTGGGTAATTTAGGTGAAGGAAGGCGATGTTTACGAGTTGGTCGTGTCGACCGTGAACGGTTTGTACCGGTACCGGATGGGGGATGTGGTGAAAGTGGTGAAATTTGTCAAGGAGACTCCGGTGGTTGAGTTTTTGTACAGGTAAAAACAGCATGCACGCAAAAATGCAACAAAGAATTGCATGGTCGTGTGAGTCGGTGCGAAATTCATTCTTTTCTTTACTCAGTAATTCATGACTATCGAATTTGTTCATTTGTTGTGGCAGACAGGGACAGCTGCTCAACGTTCGCGGCGAGAAAATGTCCGAAAAAATATTTTTTGAGGCTTTTGAAAAATCGGTCAAATCGTGGCCTGGGAAATTCTTAATCGACTATTGCTGCGCGGAAAGTGGACTAGCTGCTAATTTACCCGGTAAATCGCTAACAAGTAAGTGGCGTAATTACATCGCCACAACCAGCGCTCGAAGTGAAAAATTTCACAAACCGGAACCGGAAATGTAAAAATTTCACAAACCGGAACCGGAAATGTAAAATTGCACAAACCGGAACCGGAACTTGAAAATGTAGTTACGCCACTCTAGTTTTTGTTGTTTTTTTAAGTAGGCCTAATTGCTATTCATAGATTTTCAGTCAGTTGAGTTATCTCCTTTACCACATTACCTCGTTTTTATGGAAATGGACGGTACCGAAACGCTGTCGGAGCAGGAGAAGTCGACGGTAAGGCCTGATTGGTATCTAAAATAGCGAATTTGCATGTTGAAGCGCTTTATTTTGGTCCAGATCGATGCAAACTTGAGGGAACATCACTGGGTTTACGATTCGTTCCGGTCCAAGGGCAGCATAGCGCCGATTGACGTGCATTTGGTCAAACCCGGTACATTCCTCAAACTTCGCTATTTCCTATTGGAAACGGTTGGATGTTCACCGAATCAAGTGAAGGTTCCTCGAGTGATTCGTTCCGAAGACGCATTGTCTCTTCTCTGCAGTCAAATTATATAAATTGAACAATTTTTTTAAAAAAAATAAGATAAATTGCTCAGCTATGAAAACGCTAGTCAGACCAAAAATTTGAATTATTTTGTTTATTTTAAATTATGCACGTGGTATTTACCGCTTTGAAATGTTTATTTTGGAAAATCTTATATTTTTTAGACAAGTTATTGACGTTATAATCGAAATAAAGAGTATAAATTGCACCGTTTTTGCTGCTTTTTGTTCAATTTAAGCCTAATTCTTTGGCCGCCATGTCACGAATAGCAAATTTTTGCACTTTTCCCGTGACGGTTGTGGGGAAACCGTCAACAAATTTGATATAGCGTGGAATCTTGAAATGAGCCAGCTAGTCAATCAACTTGGAATTAATACTTGGAATTAATAAAAAATATCCATTTCACCAACCTGTCCCTTACAAAATCCCTTGACGTCCTCGATTTCGAGCTTTTCGTTGCACTTGAGACGGATCCAGGCGCAAAGTTCCTCACCCATTCGTTGATCCGGGACTCCAACGACCTAAAAATAAATAAATTGTCATCACTGTACTATTAAAAAAAATGGCGCCTTTCGTTTAAAACAAATAAAAAGAGGACCAACTTGAACTTCGGCGATCTTTGGATGCGTGTGCAAAAACTCTTCGATTTCTCTCGGATACAAATTCTCACCCCCACGAACGACCATGTCTTTAATCCGACCGATTATTTTCACATAACCGTTTTCATCCATTGTCGCTAAATCACTAAAAAAAATTAAAATTATTTTTTAATTTTTGTCAATTTTTCCATCTAATTTGCATTTGCTCACCCCGATTTGTACCAACCGCTTTGGGTGACACTTTCCTTGGTTTTATCCGGTTCCTCCCAATATCCGAGCATAACCAAATAACCTCTGATCCACAACTCCCCCGGTTCCCCGCATGGAACTACAAGTCCCGTTTTCGGATCCACAAGTTGAATCTAGCGTTAATTAAATTCAAAAACAAAACAAAATCTCAAGAAATTTTAATAATTTTACTTGCGTGTTTTCGATGGCCCTTCCCACGGTCGTAATTCGCAATTCTTCGCGATCCTCGGGCACACTTTGCGTGATCATCGGACTCGTTTCCGTGCACCCGTAACACACGGACAAATTAAAAGCGTTGAGTTTCGTAAAAGCTCCTTTTAACACTTCCTCCGGACAAGTGGCGCCCGCCATGATGCCTAGCGAACACAAAATGCATTTTTGTCGCTAAAATAATTCAATAAAATCGTTTTATCGCTCGTACCGGTCGAAAGACTGGAAAAATCGTAATCCTTAAAGTCGGTTAGGTTCAACACGTCTATAAACATGGTTGGAGTGCCGTAAATCGAAGTGCATTTCTCATCCTGTACGGCCAAAGCCGACGCTTTGCCATTAAACACCGGCGACGGGTACACTTGGCACGCACCGAACATTGTACTGGCGATGCCGCCACTAACGCAGCCGAAGCAGTGGTACAATGGTACGCAAATGCATACTCGGTGCGTCTATATATCCGATGATAAATTTATTGCGTTTAAAAAGTGATGTTTTATTACTTTTTTATGATATCCTAGTTTTTTCCCAACACCGTTGGCATTATTCACCAAATTGAAATGAGTCAGTGTGGCGCCTTTCGGACTACCCGTTGTACCCTTGAAATAGCCACGAGATTCGGATATTATTAGATGCGTTCAATTTCTTTTATTTCGAAATATTGAACGTGCTGATTGAAATCAATCGAAATTTTACGCGAAACTCACAGATGTAAACTGTATATTATAAGCATCGTCAAATTGGACCGTTTTCTGGATCTCTTTTAACTCATTCAAATGCGATTCTTTGGCCAGTTTCGCAACATCCCAAAACTTAAACGTTCCTCTGTGAAAACAAATTAAATAAAATCAAATTACATTAGAGTAATTAAACACCAGCTTTCAGATGTTACTCGTATTCCTTGTCGGAGATCATTATCACGTGGGTTAAACTTTTCACATTTCTATTGGAAAAAATTACAAGTTATTCACTTTTTACTAGAAAATCTTAGTTCCGGTACTTGTCTTGGATTTTCCCCGGTGTGCTCGACGGCAACGATGGAATTACATTCGTCAGAATGTCGTAATATTTGTGAGTTTTAAATATTTCGGCCGAAACGATAGCGCGCATGCTCACTTTATTCACACAATATTCCAGTTCTCGCGGTTGATAGCCCGGATTTATATTCACCTTAATAAACAAACCGATTGAAATCATTTGAATAAAAATCGCATCTAGCTTCGTACACACACCAATACGAAACCGGCTTTTGCAGCTGCGTATTGCGTGACGACCCATTCGTAATAATTCGGGCTCCAAATACCAATTCGGTCGCCTTTTTTCAGACCAACAGCTAACAGACCGGCAGCAAATTTATCCACCTGTCAAATTTTAAATTTTTGCATAAAATTTCTTTTTTAATAAAAATAAATACAGAAATACTTACGTCGCTTTTCAATTGTCTGTAATTTCGTCTTAAATTTGATTCATATATAACAACTGCCTCGTTGTCGCCGTACAGAGCGGCAGATGTGTCTAGGACATCGCCAACAGTTTTTCCAATCAAAGCTAAATCGCCAGCTTGGTGGAAGTAACTCATTTTTCTCTCATCGGATAACCCCATTATTATTATTATTATTATTATTGTAAGGATAAACTAAAATTAAGCTGAAAATGACTGAAAATGAGTGTGGAAATACAAACTTACCGGTAGTTGCGAAAAGGAGTATCATAAATCTCGATAGAATATGATAGTTCAATATCTAATCTCAGTTTAAAGTGTGCTAAGTTTTAACTTACTAATTTAATTTGTTTCATGGGTTAAACCAAAACTTTATTTTTTTAAAAAAAAAAATGGAATAAAAAATAAATAAAAAATGAATAAATTTGATTCGTGGAGAATGAAATTTGATAGAAATAAACCCGGATGAAACAAACGATGAAAGATCGAGATGTCATTTACACATTACATCACTTTGGCAGTCCTAATCTCTTCAGACTTTCATCACTCATTACACTTTTTAAATATTTCCCAGCGGCAGATTTCGGAAAAGACTCGACAAATACGATATATTTCGGAATTTTTATATGTGCAATCTAAAAATAAAAATAAATTAACATATTTTAACACCACGACATGAAAACCAACTTGTCCTTTGCAGAAATCTCTCAATTCGCGCTCGTTGATTTTCTTGTTCGGTTTCAATTTGATCCAAGCACAGATTTCCTGTCCGTAACGTTTGTCCGGCACCCCAAACACCTGTAATTCACACCTTACTAACAAAATCTAACACCGATTATTATTTCCTACTTGTATTTCACAAATATTTGGATTAGTGAGGAAATAATTTTCAATTTCTTTCGGGTATATGTTTTCCCCACCACGATTTATAACTTCTTTAATTCGGGCTATGACTTCCACATTTCCTTCATCATCCATCACTGCCATATCGCTGAATCAAGATAAACAAATCAATATATTATTATTATTGTTGCTACTGTATGCTGAGGTTTTTACCCTGATTTGTACCATCTGTTTTTGAGAAATGCTTCTGACGTTTTTTGAGGATCTTTCCAATATTCCATCAATATTGAATAGCCTCTGAATAACAACTCTCCGGGAACGTTTCGGCGAACTATAGCTCCCTTTTCATTTATAATTTTCGCCTAAATGATTTGGATTTTATTTATTTGTAAATGTAGCATCGATAATTCTTGTGTTTTAACCTCTAAATGATCCAAAGGACATCCCTTTGTCATTTGGACTTCGGGAGGATCCGTTAATTTAGGGAGTAAAGACGTGCAAGACATTTCTGTAGCGCCATAGCCATTCTGAATGGAAATTTGTTATTTTTAGACCAATGGGAAGAAAAGAAATGAAAATAAAACGGCGTAGGAGATTTTGTGGAACGGCTGAATCTGGCTAAACCGCTGAGGATATCGAAACCGTACCTAGGACATTTGCCGCCTTTTCTATCTCCAATTTGCCGCCCTTTCTAGGTGGTTTTTATAAATAACACTATCGGCTGCACGATGCCAAGAGTAGATAAATTAATGGTGCAAATATCGAAAATAAAACGAAAATATATTGGATTTTAAATAAATATTTATTAGTTTTGTTATTAAAATTTGGAATTTCTCGATGAAAATATAAAAAAAATGAGCCGTTCCACAAAATATCACTATACCCGGTACACCTACTATGACTGGACAGTTAAATTTTTTCCGCAGTGCATTTCCTGTTTCGAGTGAAATTCCACTCCCGCCTAAAATGACTAGTAAAATCAACTAAATCAACACAAATTACACACACCGAGCATTTGAAAATACGACCTACTTAATTTCACGTTAGACAGATCGTAACTATCAATTTCCGAAAGTCTAAGTAAATCGATAAACATGGTTGGTGTTCCGAACAACACATTACACCTGAAATTTCCTATAAATTTGTCTTTTCCAACACATATTCATGAAAAAGATGAACAATTTTACTTTTCAGCTGACAACGTTTGCAAAAAAATTGAAGAAGAAAAAATCGGTGATGGGAAAACCGAACAATATCCGGCTGCAACACACGCTATAGATCCCAGTGTCAATCCGAAAGTATGAAACAAAGGCACGGGAATACAAGTTCGACAGTTTTCGTCAATCCCAACACGAATCAGAGTGAAAAGTGCATTGTTTATTTGGCCATGGTGTGTAGTGACCGCAGCTTTCGGTGAACCAGTTGTGCCCTTGAAAAAATTACACAAAAACAATATTAGATACAGGAAAAAGAAAGAAATTTGCATTTTTACCGATGAAAACATTATACTTAGAGGTGAGTCGGGCTCAACCACAATGCTCGCGAGTTCCTCTCTGTGTTTAGACGATCCAATATTGAACAATTGTGAATATTTCCAAGTGCCTCTTATATAAAAATAGTTTCATTACGACTTCAAAGAGTTTTATGTATCAATAAAAATGGTTTTTACGGATATTCCTTTTCCGACAGCATTATAACATGTTTTAGTGTTGAAAATCTAAAGATCAAATAATATAGATTTTCAATATATCATGAGGAAAAGTTGTATACTCATTGGCATCTAAAAATCCAGGTTTGCTCTTGGGTAAGGAAGGTATGACGGTACAAAGGATTTTGTAATAGTCAAACATTTTGACTGTATCCGATACCAGCAGAGCATTCAACGGCACTTTTTGTAAACAATATTCTGTTTCTCGAACTTGATTAACTGCACTTAAATGAACCTATCAATGATTGTTGTTCAATAACTGTATACCAATGTATCGGGGCAAATGCATAAGAGCTAACATGAATTTATTTTCAATAAAAATGCATTTGTTTTGCTTGGAAATGTTTTCGAGCCTTGATTCGGCCCTTTTTTAGTTCTTATTCATGTTATTTCCCTCGTGCATTTCCCCCACCAATGTCATTCCGCATTTTGCAACTGCAAATTGAAAGACAATCCATTCGTAGCAATTAAAACTCCAAATGCCGACCAAATTTCCAGGTTTTAACCCAATTGCTAACAATCCACACGCTAGTTTGTCGACCTGTAAAAACTGCAGAAATCAATAAACAAATAAACAAAGGTTAGTAATGTATGATTACGTCTTCCTTCAGTTGTGTACAGGTTTTTCGCATTTTCTGATGTGTGAATACCAAGATTTCACGATTACCATATTTCTTGCAACTCGTGTCAAGAACTTCTCCCAGAGTCCAATTTTTCAACTGTTTTTCTGACGGCTGATGAGTGTAACTGAACCGATTGGGTTCACTCGTTAAACAAAGAAACCGAATACTAAAAGAAAAGAAAACAATTCGTAATGAAGATCGAATGAAGATGAAGATCGATGAAGATGTCATATTTGCGTAAAATAATCACTTGATCGGCCTACAAACGGATAAAATTTTAGCAAACACTGAAACACCAAACATTTTTGAACAAAATGAAAAACTGCAGCCGACTTTCCCACCAAAAGCGCTAGCGCCATCTTGTGTGATTCGCTCTGTACCTAAAAACCCGATGGCGCCATCTTGGATCACAATTCGAGGCTCTCCGATCGCGTTTTATTTAAATAAATTTCGATCATCAAATCACCATTTGTTATATTACAGAAAGAAAGAAACATCGCACCATTTGTTTTAAACAATTTATTAACGTTACCCCCTAAAAAAAAATCTAAATCACAAATATACTTAAGTTAATACGTCACAAACACTTTCCCTAACCAAGTGCTTATAGTCGTTAGAATTATTAAGTTTATAGCTATACAAGAAAAACAAAACACTGGAGAAGAAAGAAAAAAATCTATACATTTGAAAATTAATTATGTTTCTAAAGTTTCGATGACAAAACTGTACAGTAAGAGGGATAAGAAGTGATGAAGGCTTCGTAAATTTGTAAAAAAAACAACAAAAAAAAAAAAAAAAAAAAAAGAAATAATTATTCTGTCCTAATTTTACAATCGCTTAATGTCACGAAATTTGAACTTTGGCTTTCAACTGCTGAATAAGATCATAAATTTTAAGAGACGGCCCCACCTTCATCCCTGTCAGATTCACTATCTGTTCTTTCGAAAGCGTGAGAAATTTGCGTCCGTCAATTCGCTAAAAAAAACAAAAACAAAAATTAAAATGTCAATCAAATCAAATAAAATTAATTACCTTTTTATTAAATAAAATAAAATTAAATAAAATAAAATAAATTAATTACCTTTTTACTAAAACTATCGCAATAAGCACCGCAATCATTCACGCGCAAAAACTGCGCCACGTCAAAAATATTCCACAACTCGGGCGTTATGACGCTCAAAGATGGCGACGACAAATCGGCGTCGATTAAACGCGGTATCGTCTTCCCGGTTGGATTTAAAACGACGGAAATATCTCGCCTGGTTTCCGGCGGCGGCGGCACGACGCTCTTTTTACTCATTTCAATCTTATTGAATATTGCCGCTTCCGAACTCGACTCTTCTAGAAAATAAAAACCAAAAATCAAAATCCAAAATCCAAAAATCGCACTAAATCCCTCAAAATCTCAACCTGTGACATTCGTATCGCTGTCTTCGCTCGAACTACTGCTAGACAACGGTCTAGGCGTCACCATTTTATCCGGCGCAAAGCTTCCATGATTTTCGTTGGTGTTTTTCGTAGTAATTAATTTAGTTTTCCCGTTCACTTTAGCGCGGGGCACGGGCGCTATCCTGGGTCTCTTTTCTAGTATTTGGATCAAATCAAACGCTTATATTAAATACTCAAAATAAAATTCGTTAAGTGAGACCTAATTTACTTTTCCTCGAGCCCTTGTAAACGGTTGCTTTAGGTTTCCGGATCTTTTTCTTCGACCCATCGTTCACACCGTCTACACCTTCGTGCAAAGAAAACCAAAAACAATCTTTAAAATTCCTTATTTTTATTTTATTTTATTTTATTTTATTTATTTACTTAAGATTCGCGGTGGTTCAAGATGATATCCGACCATCTCGCACCACCCAACTGGATACAAATCCGGAGATTCACAATCGCACCATTGGTCGTACGAGTCGTCCCATCCGTCGAAATGAACACGCAGCAAGCGCCCGACCACTCGAGCTACCGTTCCGACACAAATGAGGCGTGGTTCCATTAAATCAACAGCCTCGAGGCACATCCCGGGTCGAAACCCGTGATTTGGAAGTTCCTAAAAAACAATCAAAACCGAATTAAACGTTAAAAACGCAAAAAAAATCCACAAAAACCGTTACTTTATTGAACAAAGCTACTGGCGCAGCGACGGATTTTGTCTGTTTCAAATAATCGAACCATTTAAATTCACCTTTATGACCTGAAAAAACCAAAACGAACAATTAAAACCAAAATTAAACGATAAAAACGAGTTCCAACCTCTTGGAGGCGTCAAAACAATTCCGTTAATCTCACAGAAACCGACGGGAAAAATGCAACTCGAAGATGCGTGGTAACAAAACCAATCGGATCCCTTTTCCGTCGTGTACCCGTCGATTCCGATCATCAGATAATTATTCCTGAGAACCTTCATCACGCTCCCGACGCAAATCGTCGACAGATTCAGCGGATCGATCGCTTCGAGTTTCATTCCTTCTTTGAATTTCAAATTCATCTGAGTCGTTTTAACTGGCGGGAACATTTCCCACGTCGTATCACATTCTTCGTACTTTTTCAACAACGTTTTTTGGAGGGATTTTTTTGCATAATCTGAAATTAAAACAAAAAAATTAATTTTTAAAATTAATTTTAAATGATTTTGCGTACCTAGCGTGGCTTGAATGCTGTGTCCAACAACTTGGGACCAACCTACTGGATGAATAAGGGGGGATTTTTCATGACACCAAAAACCCTCATCATCTTCATCAGCTCCTACGTAACTCACATGCAGTCTTCCCCCAACCGTTTCCTCGACCGTTGCGACCCGCATTGAGGAAATTCGGTTCTTGTCAACTACTTCCAACTGCATCCCCTTTAAAAACTGGCTTCTTAGACTTTCGTGAGTCTGAAAATCAATTTCGTCGGTTAATTCACCCAAATTCACTTCAAATCAATTCACTTTTAGTTGAAAATTCGTCGGCAGCGTTCGCGCACCCGTTAAACGCTTCACCAGAAACTCTTTCCAGTCGCCATATTTGTACTTAATTGCTATACAACAAGAAATAAAAATTATTAATCATTTAAAACCTAATTGGGTGGTTTTTTAAATTACTTTTTGGTGGAATCAAAGGATTGCCTTGTGTGGCGCACCAGCCGACGGGATGAACCGATCCGGTGCATAAATTAACCCAAAAATCTTTGCTTTTGTCCGTTCCAAATCCTTCGTATCGAAGTAAAGCTTTATAACCTGCGTGGAAACGAGTGATTAACAAGAAAACGTCCACGAAATCGATAAAACGAACCCGCTAATCTCATTACTGTCGCGATCCAGTACGCTTTTGGGAATATGTTACGCAAATTATCACAATCTTTATTTTCAACTTCAACTTTCATTCCTACTGTAATATTCTCCCAGCAATCACTCAGCGACACCTGCAACCGAATTAAATTGAAAATAATTTTAAAAAAATAAACAAAAACAATTAATTACATGACAAAACGATGACACGGCAGCAGCTAATGTGGTTTGCCGGTTTAAATATGGAATCCAGCTGTACGATTTGCTGAAATCTACATTAAATTAATGAAAATAAGTTTAAAAAACAATTAAAATCGATTTTTTCATGCATACCAAACGTGTTCGTTTTCCGATTCTCATATTTTTTCGACGGTTTCGTCGCCTTTGCCTTCGGATTTAACTGAAAACCAAACCAATAAATTCAAACTTTTCTTCACAATTGACGAACTAATTCACCTTAAACTTCGGTTTGGGCTTTGGAATCGGTTTCCCTTCGCGTAATAACTTAGCGTAACTTCGAGAACACGCCAAACTACAAAACCGCTTCGATTTCGAATAAAATGCATGTTTCACACCCACAGTGCCGCATTTCTCACAAACAGCTACAAAACCAAAAACAAAATAAACAAAACTTCACAAAAATCTTCATTTTAAATACCCATTCCATCCCTCTCGATCGGTATTGCATTTAAATCCGTCCCATTTTGATTTTTACACTCCATTTCCTCGCTATCCGTATTCGAGGAACTGCTAGAATCTTCCGAATGCCCGTCATAACTATCATATCCATCATAAAGTGGATAACTATCGTTCGGTATCGATTCCACCGTTGTCTAAAACACAAAAAAAAATTCAATTTTCAACCTCCAAACGCACGAAAAACCTTAAAAATCAATTTATCGCAACTTACATACTGATATGTTGAATTATCCACCGTCAATTCCGTTTGTTTATTGTCGGAAAATGTGGAAATCTCCGTTTGGTCAGCCGAACCGAGCATAATATCTACAACGTTTGATCCTTCGTCTAAAGCCCATTCGGTACCCAGGTCTGAAAAGATAAATCGTAACGTTAATTTTGCACTTTTTAGCGGATTTTCGACACGTTAACGCATTTATGGATGCACGTAACCTAGTTTGGGGTACGGAATGACATTTCGGATTATTTTAAATCGGGACCAAGATAGTTTTTGCTTGGAACGGGATGGATACATTTAGATTAGCGTGGATAAATTTAGAACAAACAAACAAACAAACAAACGGTGTATTTGAATGCGAATGCGAATGCGAATCTGATAGTGCCTGTCAAATCAAAGCTGTTTCGCAGGGTGGGACATTCTAATCCGTCAAATTAGTGCGAGAAAAGATTGAATATTCATTCCATGGTGTTAATTTTCGGGGCAGTTCGTCTTACCATCCTGGGTGGCCATTTCAAATACATCAGATAAAAATAAAATCTGCAGAAAGGCAAACTGCGCGTACCGTACTGTTTCGGCGTACACTTGCTGAGCGGAGGAAAAACAATTCGATTATAAACAACAAAAGAGAAGTTGTGGCTACGCATGCGCCGAGATGGAGTGAGAAGGGTTAAGTGCTGGTTTATGAGATGGTATTTGATGTGGAATATTATTCTTGTATTTTTGAAAAAAATCTATTTTGTTTGTAAATAAATTTAATAGAATATTTATTGATTTTCGTGGTTCGTAATCCCGGCGTAAATGCGGTCACGTGATCGGTGCGGGCAATGGCCGTTCTCAAACGATTGTAAAACAAAGCTTGTTTATTCTCGATCATGTAAGTATATTACAGTTTATTTCGCGTAGATTGCTGACAAAATTGTTTTATTTTAGGGCCGATTATTGGAAGTCAATACCGAGAAAATTTTGCGATTTCTGTAAATGCTGGTTGACGGATAACAAACCCGTAAGTGTCTAAAAAAACGACACAAAAACGTTAAGTTTAATGAAATAAATTAAATAATTAATTTACAGAGTATCGAATTTCACGAGCGAGGTCGTAAACACCAAAACAATGTCCAGAAAAAGATCACGGAAGTAAGTGAAATTAAATTAAAATTTAAATTAAACTAATTTGTGTTAATTTCTCTCGGTAGCTGCGAAGGAAGGGCCAGAAAATGGCGCAAGAAGAGAAAAACACCGACAGAATGATGAAACAAATGGAGCAAAACGCGATGAAAGCATTTTCCAAAGACATAGTCACAAACCCCGACCTGTCGGCAAAGAGCGGCAATTTCGCAGCCGCGTCGTTCGGGCCGTTCTCGTCGTACGCGAGTGGCGGATTCTCGGGCCCGACGTTCAGCGCGCCCGCCCCGAAGCCGGGCAAAAACAAAAACAAAAACAAAAACACCAACGACAAACCGGAAGAGGTCAAAGTGTGGTTCCAAGGCAAATCCGAAGATGGAACGATTTATTATTGGAATTGCGAAACCGATGTTTCGCAGTGGGAAAAACCGGAAGCCGGATACATCTCCATCCGCGAGCAAGAGGAACCGGACAACAATTTACTCAATTTAGGGACCCTGAAACCGCAGCTGCAGATTCCGGAGTCGCTGATACCGGAAATCGAGGCGAATAAAGAAGTGCCGCAACCGGAACCGCCGCCGCCACCGGTCACGTTCAACAAAAACCCGTACGGGTCGTGGGTCACGGTGTCCACTAGTCGGCCCAAGCAGATCGATCTGCAGTTACCGAAGCTCAAACTCGACGAAAGGGTCGAGATTGTGATCCCCGAAATTTATGAGGAGCCGCAAATGAAATTTGTGGAGAAAGTGACCCCGGTGACGAATGTCAACAGCAAAACGGCGCAAGTGGCGTTCAAGAAGAGGAAAATGAATATTAATGCGAAGAGGAATATTAGACAGAAATTGGAGGACGAGGAAACGTGAATTTCGAAAAAATTCAATGTTAACAGTTTTTTATTTGAATAAATCTCTTTAATTGAACAAAATGTATCGATTTTAAGTATATAAAATATGGAAATTTGCATTTTTAAGCGCTAGAACGTGTAAATAAATGGCATAAATTATTTCCTCTTTGCAGGCACCGGTTTACACGTTGCAAGTCCGATTTTCCGGGAATAATTGTTCCAATAGATCCGAGAGTGGTTTGACCGCGCGTTCTAGACAATTCTCGAGATTTCTCTCGAGCCAAACATGTCGAAATTGGTCGATCAAACCCAACAATCTAAATGCAAATGGAAATTAATCGATAAATTAAATTAAATCGAATGATTGTACTTGTTTGCCAAATCGGTTCTTGTTGTTGGTAATAAATTGGCAATTCCTAAGTTGATGACCGCAATTCCGGTCGTTTTTGGATTCCGTCCGACCGCCACTAGTGATCGCCCCAACCTACATCGGAATTAAAACGTTCAGATTTATTTTCGATTGATTTTTTCGTTTTCAATCAATAATACCTGCATGCAAAATGGATCAACTCGACGACAATCTCGACTTCATCTCGCCATGGTTTGCAGTTTATTGTCATTAGAGCAGCGTGATTTCTCTTCATATTACGAATCACTTTCTGTAGTAGATTAAATTGTTTTTCAAAATGTTTGCTAATTTCGTCAATTGGCGCACCTAAACAGTGCAAAAATGCATTTTTCTTTCACAAATGTTCTTTTTACGACAATTATGCACTTCAAAGTAATAATTTTTGCACAAAAAATTCATTTCCTCTCTTTTTTTCGTCAATTATTCTTGAAAAAGAGAGAATTTTAATGCATTTTTGGAGGGTAGAGGTGCGGGGAACCCGTAAAACCTTACTGCAAACATCTCGGTGGTAAGGAATTCCAAATTCGCATCATCCGGTGCCGAAATCAACTCCAGCAGAAACGTTCGATCACCCGCATTTCCTTTCCGGCACGCTCGTTCAAACAGCCACTCTGAACGAGCCAAACTCAAAAGTAGATTGCCCATTTGTTTGCTCTCGTCTTCAAAAACGTGCACGTTTAAAACGTCGCCGAGGATCGTCTCAGGATCGCTCTACAATTTCACGATTATTTTCAATTACTTTTTAATTTTTAACAAAAATGATTTATCACCAATTGGACGTGAGGATTCCACGCCAAGGCAGCAGCGACCGCTAAACTCGGCCAATAAAAAACCGCCGGTAAAAGAAATGTGCGTTTATCCCAATCGCCACTCACGAAAGCGATTCCTCCATTCAAACGCTCGGCGGCTTCCGAGTTGCACACGTTAGCCACTTCCGGCACACCTGATAAACTGAATTTAATTATTTTAATTTAATTTAACAAAAAAATTTAACAAAAAAAAACCTCTCGGATGTCGAAATGCGAGTCAAAACGCCGAAAGAAATTCTAAAAACAAACAAAACGAGCGTTAAGAAACATTATTTTTGTTTTTTAGCGTCCTTACCCACTCTGGTGGGCCCTCGGAATGCAGTTTTTAAAGCCATCGCTCATCTGCGAATGAAAAAATAAAATTGTTTTAATTTGTACGTAGACTATCGCAAACTGGATCGAAACTACCGATCACGTCCCTCGTTTCTACTGTTATTATTCCTGTTATTAATATGTTCGTGCAATCATTGAATCCAAGAACGAATTCTAATAACAGGTTAAATTAATAACAAATTTCCAAGTGTTTTTATTCACCTGCAAATCGTAATACAAAACTAATGTGTTTTCAGGTATGTGTTGATGGACGACTGGATCGATGTCGTCCACGCACAATATAAGCGTAATATTTTTAGGTAAATGAAAAACAGATGCTACGTCACTTATCAACGATTCGGCAAAGAGAAATGACGTTATGTTTGGTCCGAGCAAAAGAAAACTGTAAAAAAAATAAAAAGTAACAAATTTTATTTTAAAAAAATAAATAAATTGTTGACAAATACCTGGTATCTGAAAAATGCGATAAATATTCATGTAAAAATGCAACGAATTCGTCTAAATGAAAATCATGTCGATCAACATCGATGCCGGGAATCATTTGAATACAATTTTGGTAACAAAAGTGATCCAGCGTTGCCAAATCTCCGCTGGAATAGATCAATCCTGGTGTCTCGTTACTGAATTTTGTGTAAAAATACAACTGGTTCATTTTCAAATGTGAAATAATTTCCACAAAATTCAGCATTGATTCCTAAAAACCAAAAAAAAACAAAAACATTTCTCAAATATTAAATTTAAAAAAAAATTAAAAATTAATTTACGTACTAACGTCAAAACTCTTCCATTTGATGTCATGTCCATTAACGCACCGCGATGCAACGTCGACGGCCAATCGTCGATCTAATTTAAAAAATAATTCAAAACAAAAAAATAATTGTTATTTTACACGATCAAACGCACCATTAACTGCGGAATGGCTTCGTCGTCCGAGAACAATCGAACTAATTGAATTAAAGTCGCTAAAGCGTCGTGCAAGCCGCTCCTATCACTCGCAACGATGCTAACCTGCAATCATTTCAATGAAAATCGCAATTTCAGCTCCATTTTGGCTTTTGCGATTTCAATTTATACCTTGTTAGAATTAACTCGCAATTTATACGAATTCAACCTACTAAACAACTTGCTATTAATGTGAATTGAAAGCCAATTTTCCTCATCGCTTTTGTTTTTCAATAAAAATCCTTCGAGATCAAACGTGCAACCCAATTTCTCCAATTTACATCGCGCAAACTTCCACACCGAAAGAATATCGGGCAAACAATCTAAAAAATGCAAATAAAAATACAATTTTATTTTATTTTCGGTCGAAATAACGACAAAACAAACTTGAATCGGATCCAGGAACGACATAAACGTGAATTCTCTCCTTTAATTTGAACTCCCCTTGTCCCGATTGCGATATCACTTGAGGCCGGGGCCATAAAACATTCAACTTGTGCTCAAAAGTGACTAAATTCGAATCGTCGTTCACTTCCCCAGTAACTGAAGACGTCAACGATAATCTGCCGGATGTTTCGTGGCCGACGCTCGTTAGCGAGTCCAAAGAATTAGCGGAATTACTCAACAATTCTCCGTCGCACGTTAAATCTAAACACAAAACGTAGAAATTGCATAAAAAGTGGATAAATAAATAAAAATCGAAATAAAATCGCAACTCGCCTCCATTTTTGAAACTGCAATAAATTTCCGCCAGGATTTTAGGCGACGTAGCGGCCAAGTCCAATGGAGTTTTATTAGCAAATTTCCTACAATTTTTGTCGAATTTAATATAAAAATATTATTTTTACTTATTTACTGACGTTTCCTCACCCTTTGGTTGCTTTTATGTGCGGATCGGCGCCGTTCATCATCAATTCGTGGATCATTTCGAGATCATTTCGATCAACCGCGTCGTGCAAAGGACTAACTCCGCACTTATTAACCGCATTGATATTTGCACCTCTGTCTGAACGAAATAAATAATTAAAAATTCGTCGAATGGATTTGAAACGTAACCTAATAGACATTTAACGACGTCTTTCGAAGCGAATGTTGCCGCCCAATGCAAAGCTGTGTTTCCGCTTTTTGGACTGTCGATGCAATTCACGTTCACGCCGGCTGCGATTAATTGACAAATTCGACCGATACTTATAAATTAGAGTTTTAAAAATAAAATTAATTTAAATTCATCGTTTTGAGAATTAATTTTGCACTTTTCATCCGCAGTTGCTTTCAATAAATCCTCGACGTAAACCGCTTCGATTTCACTCGTTTTTGCCAACTCGATTGCGTTTTGTAGAGTGTTATTTTGAACACCTGGGTCCGCACCGGCCATTAATAACAACCTCACGATATCTGTTTGGTTTAACTGTAATTACATCATAAGGAAAATTAATGATTTTTTTTCTTTTTTTAATACAAAAAAATTATATATTTGTATACTTTGGTTGCTAAATGTAGCAAGGTTCCTTCTTCGGTTATTAAGTCATTGATGTAAACGTTTGTTCTAAGAAGATTTTCCGTCTTGGTCGAATTTTCGTCTGAAATTTAATGTGAAATTTTCTTAAAATTATTCGACTTTCAAAGTTGATGAAAACTCACCATTTCCGCTCAGTGAAATTAATGACCGAACTACATCGGCTCGGCCTTGTTGGATCGCGCTAATTACATTATCGGTAACCTCCTTCAACATTCTAATTTAAATCTAGATTAGAAATAAATTAAACGGGTGAAAACGTATGGAATAGAATCATATTGCACTCGAGTACTTGCATCGTAAATCATGGAGCACGCTGTATCCTACGGAAGAGTATTGTGCACATTTGATTTGCGACGTTGGTTTAATTTAAGATATTTCTTTCTTTTATAAAAACTTAGTCATGATATTTGTACGTTTGAATATTTGAATATTTTTCCACAAAATAATTTTGGAAATAATGTGTGGAATATTTCTTGATTTAATAGATCAATCTGAAATGTACCTAATACTTATCCGTATTTATCAGTTCGATTTTTTGAAACAAACCGACCAATCAGAAACCGAAGGTGTCGCTGCGATCAGTTTGAAATAATCTGCTAAATATGAAACGATTTTTACGTTTGGTCGTTAATCTGCTTCGTTGAAACTTGAAAGCCTTGGTTAGGATGTCCAAAAGTACTCGCGTGCTCAGTGAGAGTAAGTAGATATTTATTTATGCATGATATATATCCTTTTTTTTATTATTTGTTTTATTGATTCCCTTTGATGCTGTGTTACAGTGCAAGCTGAATGTTCAACGCCTGCGAATCAAAATTCTCAGAAAAATAAACACATTCGAGGTTTGTCTGTTAAATTAAATTTTGCATATGAAAAACGAAATTTTTAAATATTTTTAAGGTATGGACGAGTCTGTTTTCACGGAACCACCGACCCCATCTTCGGTGAAGAAATTGCGTACGGGAAAACCAGTCTCGGATTCATTTCAACATGCGGAATTTAAATCAGTCGAAAATCAAGTAATGCTAATTTTTTAAATTTAAATTTGTCAACTAATGGGAATTACAGTTAATATAATTTTATCATTCAAGTGTCGTCGCCTGGTAGTCGAGAGATCATTTCTTTTGAAAGATATCGCCAGTAAAGATGAAGAAATAAAGAAAATCGCGTTCAAACAGCAATCATTGATGAAGATTAAAACGAATTTACAGTCCACCGTCGCTGGACACGAGAAACAGCTGAAGGATTTGAGCAGATCAAACGATATTTTAAAAGCTAAAGTAAAAAAAAAAATTAAAAATATGATTTTTACTTTGTATTAATTAATTAATTAATTTCTTTAAATCAGAATGGAATATTAGAAAACACCGGAATGAAGAAAAACAAAATTCACGTCGATTTAGCGAATGCTCGTGGTCAGTTAGTCTCTAAAGATCACGAAATAGCTGATTTAATGAGTGAAATCAGCAACCTAAAGACTGAATTAAGTAATACATTTATTACCCGGAGAATTTATTTATTTATTCATTTATTTATTGTTTGTTATTTGTAGGAAATCTTCTTGAAAAGGAAAATTGCGAATTAAAAGCGAGTGGTTCCAAGCGCGTGGAGGAAAGCGCCGTCGCGGAAGAATTGAAAAATCTTAAAACTTATCAGGAAGAGTTGCTCATCCAGCACGAATTGAAGGCTAAAAGGATCTTGGAATTGCAATCCGAATTCAATAACACCCAAGAACAATACGCTTCGTCTTTGGAGTGCAGCGAATCGCTTCAGTCGTACAAGTAAATTTATAAAAATATTTTTTTTTCTGACTTTTAAATTTAATTTTTAATTTTTATTTTACAGGGATACGCTGAACGAGCGCGTTTCCGTGTTGAAGGGCCACAATTTAGAGCTGGAAAACCTATGCGACAGTTATTTGGAAACCATAAGTTCTTTGAAAGATCAAATCGGCGTCTTGTGCCAGGACAGGAAATCCACCGACGACATGTTGTACGATGCGCACAAAGAGGCCGATAGTTTGAGGCAGGAATTGGCCGTTTTCAAAGATTTCGAGACGAAAATGAACGCGAATAAGCTGCAACTCGAAAACGAGGCGGTCGAGCTGGAAAAGAAGATGAGCGAAGCCCAAATCCGACATCGGACCGAACTCGAATCGCTCAACGTTTCGCTGAACGCGGCTAAAACCGAAATTGAAGATTTGTTGAAAACGGATCGAGAAAACGCCGAGCGTCATCGAGCTGAATTGGAATCGCTGGAGAAAGAACGCGAAGCTTTGCAAGAAAACACCGAGCGACAACGCGCGCAACTGGAATCGTTGGAAAAAGAGCGCGAAGATTTGCAAAACACGAATCGAGAAACCGCCGAGCGACAACGAGCGGAACTGGAGCGTTTGCGGAAAACGAACGAGGATGTTACCCGAGAAAGGGGCAATCTAGAAGCGGAAGTCGAGCGGCTGAACGAAATGAATCAATCGCTCGAGGAAGAGAATTGGGCGAAATCCGAGACCATCGACGAGGGAAAGAATTTGATTTTAGAGTTGCGGCGAACGTGCGCGGAGTTGGAGCAAGTTGCGCGAAACAAGGACGACGAATTGGACAGATTTCAGCAAGATGTCGAAGACGCGAAATGGCAGTTGCAGGAAGCGAACGAGAACTGCGTCAATTTACGAGAGAAATTTGGGGATTTAGAGTCAATGTTCACCGCGCGTGAAAACGAAATGAACGTCTTGAACACTAGGAATGCCGAACTGGTTAAATTGTTGAAGGACAAGGACGAAATGTTGACCGAAACGTACGAGAAAATGAGGAAAGTCGAGGACGAATTGGTGGAGAAGCATTTGATGTTCGAGTCGCTATTGGTCAAGATTAGGGACCTGGAAGATTCGTTGGACGCCGAAATCACCGCGAATAATCGTAAAGAACAATTATTTAACGAAATGCGCGAAGAGCGAAACGTTTTGGTCGAGAATGTGAAAGAAATGAGCGAAAAAGTCGTCGCGAGGGACCACGAAATCGACAGAACGAACGAAAAAGTCGACGCGCTCACCAAAGATAATTGTTTACTCGAACAAGAGGTTTCCGTCCTGAAAAAAACGATCGCGGGCAACGAACAACGGATTAACGAGTTGACCAAACACTCGGACGACATCCAGAGCGTGCAGCACGAATTCACCTGCAGAGTTCTCGATTTAGAGTCGCGTTTGGCGCACGAACAAGCCGCACTCGCCGAATTGCAGCGGGAAAACCAAACCCTGAACGAAAAATTCGTGCTTCGTAGCCAACAACTCGAGGAACAATTGACGGAAAAGGAGGAAAAACTGCACGAAATGTTCAAAATTAAAAGTAAATTAGAAAAAAATGGAAAAAATACGAAATTTTAATTTATTTTCTTTATTTAGACGAATTGGACAAGATGGTGAACTCGTGCACGAAGCAACAGAAATGTATATCCGAACAGCGAAGGGAAATCGCCGAAATTCGCGACTCGAACGTGTGGATGAGGAACGAATTGGACAAATATAAAGCGAACCTCGACTGGTACGAAAACAGGAAAGACGGTTGGTTGCAGCAGCTAAGTGCCGCCGAGCAACAATTCGCCGCCGAAATGGAGGACAAAGCCAAGTATGTCGCCCATTTACCAATCCATTGTAATTGCGTTTAATTGTTTTCAATGTCGCGCGATAGGTGGAAGAAAATGTTCGTGGACCTGCAGGCGAAGGTGGAGCCGTTCCAGGCCCAATTGGATATGTTCGAAGCAGAAAAGAACGCGCTTTTATGCGACAACAGCGACGCGCATAAAGAAGTCAACAAAATGAGCAAACAATATGCCGCTTTGCTGGGCCATCAAAACCAAAAACAAAAAATTCATCATGTGATCAAACTCAAAGAGGAGAATATAGACTTGAAAAAAGTGCGTTTCAATCCTTTGATTCCAAAATTTTAAACTTTTTTTTATTTTTTAGGAAGTCAGCAAATTCCGGGAACATAATCTCAAACTGCAGAAGAAAGTAGAACGTCTGGAATCGCAGACGAACGCTGGAAAGCGACGTTTCGATCCCTCAAAAGCGTTTTTACACACTGAGAAAGAAAACTATCCCCTGCACGATACCAATTGCTAAATTTTAATTTATAATTTTATCTAACCGAAATTATGTAATATTTGTTTTTAATAATTAAACAACTCGATTTTAATATACAATAAATTTCAATATATTAATTAAGACAGCATTCATTCAACATCGATAAAAGCGATCTAAAAATTCAATTTTTTACATATATATGTGTATATATTAAATATAAAACTCAATTTTATTCGATTAATCTTCCTGTATTTCTTGTATGACTCGTACAAAATTCGTAGGCACGAGACCGGCACGGTCTTTGAGCACACCCTTGACCCAGTGCTCGTTTATTCGAGCGACCAATTCGATCATGTCACCGACTCGAAAAGACAACTCGTCCTCACGTTCGCTTATCAAATCGTACAGAGCTAAACAGCGCGGCCCACTCAACGACGCCGACCCGTCTTCTTGGAACTGAATTCACAATTTCCATTTTTTAATAAATGAAAAATTAAGTCACTCGCAATTCCTACCTCCGGATCGTCCGGTAACGGAATGATAATCTGTACAAACGTGCGTGGAAACATTCCTTCACGGTCGCCTAGGCAACCGTAAAGCCACTCATCGTTGATGCGATGTATTAATGTTATTATATCACTAACCTATTGGTTAATATTAATCTTTTTTATTATTTACATTAAAAAAATGAAATAAATTCATACCTTGAAACACAAATCGTCGTCCTGCGTTGCTTTGTAGTCGTACAATGCCACTCCGTGCGGTTCGCTTCTCTGTAACGGACACAAATGTTCAAAAAATCAAACATGGCGGATTTGTTTTTGAAAATTAAGATGGCGGATTACAATTGTAAAGAAAGCGGGAAAAGTAAGCGCACCTGGCATTTTAAAAGGTTAAAATCGTCGGTTTCTTGGGAAGAATCCTAAAAAAAAACACAACAAACAGGAAGAGACACATAAAAAAGCGGGCAAAGCAGTAAAAGGAAATAAAACACAATTTTTTTATCCCTATTATTATTTCGCGGGGAAGTGCGTGTGCTCACCGTGTAATTTTTCGGTCTCGGTGGTAAAGCCGGAGCGGGCAAACACTCGGAAACACTGCTGGAAACAAACTCCGCGGGTTCTTGAACCTGCAAAGGTCTCGGCGGCAACGCAGGACCATCAAATTCATTTCTAAACGAGCAAAATCCACCAATAAAAACAATAAAAACTAAAAAATAACATTTTCTCGACCTATTTTTCTTCCTTTCTGTGGCGTCCACACTGGCACTT
Source organism: Strigamia transsilvanica (assembly GCA_034701245.1). NCBI lineage: Eukaryota > Metazoa > Arthropoda > Chilopoda > Geophilomorpha > Linotaeniidae > Strigamia > Strigamia transsilvanica. The sequence continues at coordinate 2,988 of JAQIXU010000479.1, read as the reverse complement.
CTCGTCAACGACAAACGAGGTTTAGGCACCGGTTTCTGTCGGTGATTCAGACTAGAATGTGTATCGTCTTTTGTTTCGTTCATTCCAGTCAGCGCGCTAAATATTTCGTCCAATTCGAGCAAATCGTTCGGCAGAGACGTTTTCCTATCGACCGGCGCCGCGACACTCTGACACGCGTTGAAGTCTATCAACGGGTAGTCGACAGTTTCGCATCTGTGCGCGGCGAACATGTCGAACGGATCCTGCAAGTTGGGCACGGGCGGTGCGTGCGGCTTGTGCGAGCGTTTTTTCGGCGCCAAACTCACTCGATTGTACTGCGGAATATTTAACTGCTCGTAAAACGACGACGTGTCGTGCAGTAAAACTTCTTCGTAACTTGGCGGATCCTTAAAATAAAAACAAAACAAGGTTCTAATCAACGTTCAATCATTTAAAAATGAATTAATACCAAAGGGAAGACTGATATGACTCCATTTCCACTGTTTATTTTGGGCGGAGCTGCAAATCGAACAATAAATGAATGAAAAACGGTCGATGAAACGTTCCATTGTGTCGTTACGTGGCCGTGGAGGAAGTTTTTTCTTTGTAGTTTGTGCTGCGATTGGTCTTATTATAGTTGGACCCCATTTCGACTTCTAATTTCAAGAAAAGGAAAATTTAATCAAAAAGAAATTTATTTTTTTAATGTTAAAATTACTTTTTTGTTCTCATTCGGCGTCTGCTTCACCTCGTTGTTGGACGAATTCGTCGAATTCGAATTCTCCTTGTGTTTTTTGAACAGAAACATTTTCTTCGCGCTTCTTTCGTTGCTTTTTTTATCTGAAAAAGTGAAAAAATAAATTTGAAAAATCAAAAAATAAATATTTCAGTTTAATCACCTTGAGGCTTCGATCTCACGAGCAAATCTCTGCAAAACAACGTGAAAAAAGTAAATAAATAGCAAAGGAAAAACGTTGAAAAAGGACTAAAATACTTGTTTGTTTTGGCATTGGTTGGCAGTGGCGGCGCAGGCGCTGGACGAATCGGTAACCTCGGTTGGTTTTCTAAAGATAAACAACGTTTAAAATTAATTATAATCGCAATTGCACCTTGTATCAATAAACACAGCAAGCCGAACGTATCTTTTTATCGGTTCGCAACATGTGTTTCTTATCTAAGAATTTTTTAAAAAAAAATCACTTGCGCTGTCATTTCGCAAAATTGAAAATTTCTGCACATTCCTACCACAAAAAAAAATATATATATATTTACATTCATATCATTGATAAGACTTTGTTCCCATTTCGTAAAGTAATAACATAATTACGCAACGTTTTATTTGATATTTAATCCATTAATTAAATTTTTCCAAACTTTTTCTCCATAGTGGGCGTTGATTTAAAAGTTGTTTAATTTTCAACGCGATCAAAATACATTAGAAATGTGTTCGGAATAGCTTGTAAATATGCTTTAAGCGTGAAATAACTTACCAGAATTGGTTTAGTTAGCGAGATAATTTTAAATTGGGTGAAATTATTCTTTTTTAACGTTGAAAACGTCCGATTATCACTCACCATGTAGAATGAGGGTTTAAAAACCTTTTAGCACTTGTCTCCGTATGTGTACCGTAACCTGAACTTCCTTAATACATTAATTTCACGCTTCATCTAACATTAAATACGATACCTGTTGCACAGCCACTGCCTGTTATTCGAAGTGGCCTACTCGAGTTTTTTAAATCCGCCATTTGTCGTTGGAAGCGATACGCTTTGACCAACGACATCTAGTGAGGAAAAATCGAAACTAAAATTCGATAAATAAACGAGACAAAAATTGTATTTTTTTTATCTCTACGGATTAAATTTTTATTTAAAAATTGTAAATTACAAGAGTTCGAACGTATTCAAATAAGTAGCAGCCATCGACAAAATTTGGACCACTACTGAAATGTATTTACAAGTCGTCGTAAACAAACTTTCCGCCATTTTTTTTCCCCGGAAGTCTCACATAGTATCATCTTCTATTTGAAAATAATTATAAACTGTAATATAAAATTTTATACAAAAAAAAATTAAATATTACAAACAGCAAAACCGTATCGTTATTATTAAGTATACTGCACTAACATTTTGCGAACAAAAATATATCATTTGATTTGATGGCTTAATACAATTTTGTACACTTCCAAAACAACAAAAGAATTCAACGCGATCATGGCTAAATTTACCTGACAAAAAGAATATTTAAAATATAAATAAATGACCACACATGCTCCGATTACCAATATCAAAGTCTGACATTTATGAAATGTTAATTATCAACAACTGATTAAACGAAATCAACTAAAATAAATCATTAAATTAACTCCGAGATCGATTTTTCTCTTTTTGAAATCAAAATAATAATAATAATAATAATAATAATAATAATAATAATAATAATAATAATACAAATTATATTTATATTAACAATTTCAAAAGAAAATACTAAGTGCAAACTATCCATTTGTAACAAAACAAAATTAACATTCCCTAACTAGCAACCGAGTTAGGGTTAAATTGAGTTAGGGTTAAATTAAGCCGTAATAAAACGCACAAATCACATTTCCTAGACTGGATATCGTGGATTAACATCGAAAAGTTCGTTTTTTTTCACTTTAACATGTAACGGGCAAAGTCACTCGAAATTAAATTTGATGACAAAAATCGTATATATCACACACGTCACACTTTGCTAAACTTCAGTCCTGCTGAAAAATAAAATCAAAAACAAACAAAAATTAAATTAAACGCTCAAAAATTAAACTCAAACGTCAAAACTTCTCAAATTACAACGAATGCGCTTTGTAATCGATGTAAACGACCCATTATGTCATCTAACCAGGGGCGTAACTATGCGGTGCATGGGGGGCCCCTCAATTTCCAAAAAAAATAATAAAATATTTTCGAAAATTATTTTTGGGAAATTTTTGTGTGGTAATTTTGGGGCCACAAAGGCGTATTTATGGTC
>JAQIXU010000478.1:0-32748 GCA_034701245.1 Strigamia transsilvanica | reverse complement strand
TTTGATGACGTCATCAAAAATCCCAGGACTGTAGTCGTTACGACAGTCCTGGGATTTTGGATGACGTCATCAAACGCATCGAGGTTGCCGCGAGTTTTCGATTACCTCGTTATATCTTTATTTCTTTAATTCTTTATTTAGTGTCAGATTAACATTCTAGAGACTTATCTAATATTCCCTTACCTTTCGTTTGGTGTATTCCTCGAACCGTTCTGTGGTCCCGTTCTCTTGTTAAAAATGCTTTTTGGTGCACACGATCGATGTTCGTCCGTATGGTCCGCCATTGTGCGCGCGAAAGTAGAATTGAAATCCCTCGTCAACCGCGATGCGTTTGATGACGTCATTCAATATCGCATAACTATGGTGGCGCGTTGCGGCTATCGTCGGCACTATTTAAAGAAATATTCTTCCTATTTTATTATATTTTTAGAAAAACACTGACAATTTTATTTATTTATTGATTCTCCCGGGCAGCATATTTCGCCCACCTAACAACAAAAAATAAAGAAACTACCTTAAACTGGAGTGGCCTGGTTATTTTCTAGTTGGTACGAAGGCGATGGCCATTTAGACACCTGTCAGATGAAACAAGAAATAATTTGTCTTGAGCTGCAGTTCTTGAAGAATCAAGAACTGCAAAAACACTATAAATCCACTCTTGATTGATGGGCCCCCCTAACACAAATGCTCCTGACTAATAAAACCCAATAATGTCGCCCCAGCATCAAACTTACAAGTTAGTTGGGTGGACTGACTTTTTTTCCAAGCCATGTTCTCAGATCATACAAACTGTAGAATTAAGACTAAGTGTTTAGGGTAATTCAAGTCTAAACAAAAAAAGAATTTTTATTTATAACTTTTATTATTCTCGAAATATTATTGTCTTATCAGGTAAACTAAACAAATATATGATACCGGTATCATAAGATTCTCATAAACAATTGTGTGTTATCCGTTTTATCCAGATAATAACTTGAAATGACTTATTGACAACATGTTGACACTTAAACGCTTATAATATTTATTTATATACAGGTATATTTTTTTTACCTTATCATTTTAGATTTGTATGAACTTTTGTTTGAGCTTTGGACTACAAACTGCATCGGAATAGCTTGTGGTGCTACATTATAAATTAATTACTATTTTATTTGTTGTTCACAGGGATCTACTATGAGGCTAATGAGCCTTAAGCTTCAGAGCCCCCGGAAAAAACGTGTGTGTATATGTGAAAGCTGAGTATCCAGAAACTGCAGACACCTTCAGATAATAAGAGACGTATCACAAACGTACAATCCCATGTGTGAACAACTCTATTCGCCAAGAAACAACACAGGGTGGAGCCAACACGGGATGGCGCCAGGCACACGAGGCGTGATGTGTTGTACGCAGTGAATAGCAAAATTTGTTATATATTATCACATTTTTTATCTACCGCACATTTGGAAAGAGATTTCTATGAAACATCGGAACACGAGGAAATTGAAATTAATTCCAGCTAAATCCCAAATTTTCGAAGAAATCCGAAAGGTGGCCAATAAACTACTGTACATTTATACCGAAACATCAACTAGGAACTCTATGTTGTAATTAATTTTTTTGTTTGTTTTATAGAAATGAAATTGAAAAATTCGAAGAAATTCGATTTCTGGTTATATGCAGGCGGTTACATGCAAGCTATGGAGTTTGAAAGTAATTGCATTGCACTATTGTTGGTTGTATTTATATCTTGATTATTCTTAAAATTAACAGATCTCTCATTACTTCGTTTTCATTTTGACGGTGATGACATTTCAGTTTTCCTCGCTGAAAAATCTGTCTATAAACCTTGCGCCCAACGATGTCTCACTTACCTTTTTAAGTGCACAAAATGAATTGCTAATTAGCAAAACATATTCTTTTATTGCGCCGATGGTGCACATCGACTGCAATACAAAATTGTCGAAAACCTGGTGCTCGCGGATTCCTCCCGTGCAGCTCAAAACACACGTATGCGTGAGTATGAGTCAATGCGCGAAGAAATCGATGTCGAACGAACCTAGCACCGATTGTCTAATTCGCACCGAACCAAACCCATCCTCCGAGCGAATGAAAGCTTTCAAATTAAACCACCACTCGATAAGAAGCTTTCACGAATTCCAGATCCTTCACGGACAAAACACGTATACTTCAAAAATTCCCATCCAATTCAAACATGTTATAATCGATGACGAATTGATCATCAACATTGACAAATCGGATCAATTCTACGACCCTCTTTCGGAAAATGAGTGGTATTTTGTTGAGGACGGATCCAAAGAACTAAAAACCGGAGTAGACATTAACGAGGTGAATGAATGGAATAAACAAAAGTTGGGTATGCAAAATCTTCTGTTCCAAATGCGTATTACTTCTAGTTTGATTGATTGAAATGTTTGGTTTTTAAATGACTAATGGGTATTTGGTTTTCTCTTTAGGCCTTTCGACCGGTGCCGGTCACCTTCAGTGGTTATGAGCTCAAGTTTGATTTGATTGGTTTTGTTTGATTTGGAAAGAGCGCCAATAATGCTAATAATGCCAATAAACAAAACGTCATGTTTGTCATTGTCATTTACAATTTACTGATCTTTCAAGGTTTGGTATGGGCAGAGTTAATTAACTCGGAAATTTAAAGTTAAAAGTGAATTGATTAAAAACGGTGGAAAAGTTAATTTTAAGCTAAGAAATCCGCAATCGGCTCGCAGGCCAAGGAATTTCGCTTACAGTTCTGATCTGAACTCAAATCATTGGCAATTTAGTAATGAAGGAAGGTACTTACTGTTATCATTTCTTGCATTTCGGCCAAATTGGCCCACAAGTCACTCACAAAAGACCTTTCACTTTTTCACGAATTTCTCTGCCTTCCTAGCGCACTGTTGGTCATTTCCGTCCGATTGCACTTTAAAGCTTGGAAGTAAAGTAAAGTAAAGTAAAGTAAAGTAAAGTAAAGCTCAGATAAAGTAGAAGTAAGGTAATGCAAGTATGTTCACACTTGTTTGGAGTTGAAGCAAGAATGAACCAATCACAATGGAATGCCAAGATCTCAATACAGAACAGGAACCAAATTGAGATTGAGGTCGTTCCTGATTGGCTGGGAGTAAGTTTCTGCATTGCATTGCTTCCTACTTCAAAACAAATTTGAAGTAGCTTTTCCTCTTGCTTACTGCAAAAATCAATCCCAGACTGCAACTCGCTGCAACTTGCGTTACTTTACTTCGAAGTCTGAACACAAGTGTGAACCCACCTTGGCGGTTGTCGCATTGTTAACACGTTGTGCTTGTTTTCCGGAGTGCAGTGCGGCTGCTTTGCTGCGCATTGCCCTGGATTGCTGCAACGATGTGGATGTGTCCAATGGTATTTGGTGGACCACGTGGTCCTTGGTAAAAACAAGGGATCTTGCTGGACAACCTGTCCAGACAAGCTCTTCACTAACTCTGTCCATCTCTGCTCATCTAATCCTCTGACTCACTAATCTGGAATGCACTTGCTGTCCAAGGAAGGGCTCTAATCCCAAATCCCCTTTTAGCCAATGTCCTAAGTTGGCATCTTTGGCCAAAACTGTTTTATTTGTGTGCATGTTATTTTGTGGCTTTCCTGCCTTACTCACTATGCTACAGTATACTTCTTTGTTTACAGGATGGTTTAAGCAAGTTGGTGATAATTTTGTGTGCAACATGACTGAACTGGTCAAGAACTTCGACTGTGACGACTTCGATCTGAACGCAGTTGAGTACTTCAATTCGAACGGTGTTCGTCAGCAAGAGGTGACAGCGACGAGTCTCGAACAACTGACTGGTAACGCTGTTTCTGATATCGACATAAATTTTAATACCAACACGCTCGTCGTCAGCTACAAGCAAATGTTAGCTCGAAATATGCGTTTGTCGGTCGCTCGGGCAGAAAATTGCTTCGTTTTCAGCGCCGAAATGAAAGTGGATGGGTTTGCCAATCGCATTTTAACGATCCAAATATTTGACGGTTTAGTTGGTCAAGTTTCTATTGAAATTGGAATTCCATCGGCGTTATCAGTAATTCACACACTTACATTTCATCACGATGGACGGCCAAATGTAAACCATCTGCGTTTCTCCGCTGCCATTGAAGGGGATCAATGGATTTGCGTTTATCCATTAAGAAATGCATCTAAAGTCACGTGCAGATTTGCTAAGTACGTTGCGGAGCGTTTTCAAGAGCCCCGAAGAGAAGTCGTAAACAAAGATTACAATAAATCAGCGATTAGTTTGAATACCGGTGGCGATAATTTTGGTGCAACAACGTTTCCACCAAATGGTAATGTCTATCCGACAGAAAACATTCATTTTGTCACTAATGGGAAGATCGCGGTTCTGATTCTGATTCTGATTCCGATTGCGACTCTGATTTTAGTTACTCTGTTCTTTCGATTCAAGAAAGGTCCCGATACTAATCATGTAGTAGCGCCGAAGCCTGAAAATCGGTCAATATTCAAGACTAATACTCAAGATACACGTGGAAGTTTTCCAGTGAAGAAAATTGAAACTTCATTACTGTCATATACTCAAAATGAAGACGGTAAAAAATACAACCAACAATAGTGCGATTACTTTCAAACTCCATCACGACGAGTCCGTGGTTTTCTTCCGAATCGCATGGACTAAAATCGAGAAATTCCTTCGACAGCAAATTCGTTCGGTCGAACTGATCTATTGCTTACCTCAAATAAATTCATAAATCAATAAATATACGATAAAAATTCATAACTTCGCTACCTGTATTGAATTTTTTATATCACAGGCAGAAAACAATCCATCAGGTGAGTTGATTCCTTCTTAACGATCTCCTCTTGATACATCCGCGCAAAGTTCATGCACCCGAGTTACCATTAATCGAAATACGAAATTTTGAAATTTATACTTTTCCGAACAAGTAATCACGGTCAAGTTGACTTCGAAAACTAGACAGACAAAAAATTATCTCAAAATATAATATTAAGTAATAAATAAACATACATACGTCATGCGTAGTTGCCATTTCCAACTGTTCTTTGCTGCTCTAATTCACGTTAGGACAAATTTTAGATATTGCATTGCGGAAAATTAACGATAATAATTGTAAATCTTTTATTTTAATTAAAAATTCATAAGGAAAACAAAACTTTAATTGCCGCACTCGAAAAATCACAAATAAAATAACTCAATTTAAAATCCTGCTATTTAAAAACGTACATTTCTTTCTTTGTCAAACAAAACACGATTCGTTAGATCCGCACAATACTTCACCTACCGGTATATATATATATATATCGCTTGAAAAGAAAACGTGAATGCAAAAAGCATTACTAACGTCGACGCATTAATCCTATATGATTAAACAACACGATCATCAGAGTCCCGTGTAGTGATTCACAGCCGCTTCGTTCGTCCGCTCCTGTCGTCTTGAAAAAATATTCCGATTGGGGCGTCTCAGATCGTCGACTGCTTGAACCCCGCTAAAAAACAAACACATATTCAAAGTAGGAAAGAAATGCGAATTGAAAATCTTACCCAAAAAATGGTAAAAAATTAACTAGAGTTTCCTTGTCGGGGTTCACGCCCAACTCCGAGTGATGTTGGACGAACAAATTGACGATGCAGCGCAAGTAATGTTGGAGTCGTCTTCGCCTTTCTTCGACGAACTTTGCATCCTAAAAACAAAAACAAAAACAAATTAATTTTAGTTAATCATGATAAAAGCACAGTCTGCACGTGCTTTGTTTCCGATCGCTTTTTTCGGCGGGAATTCGAAAGTGTTGATTATCGCATTCTTCTTCCTCAAACTCTTGTGCAATGAATAAAATTGAGCGTACCGTCTGTACACGTTCCACTCGTCGTCGCGAACACGAATGTACACCTGCAAACAACAACAACCAAACGATCAACTCCGATTAATTAATTAATTAAATCGTTACCTGGTACACGTGATGATTATCGGATGATTTTCCGGCTAAAAACGCCGATGGAATCCAAATGTTTATTAAGGAACGAGTAGCTGCCGTCATCGACGACCTAAAAAACAAAGAAAAAATGACTCATTGAACCGAAATATTTTAAATCCTGTCATAAATACGTGTCATAATCCGATGTGACGCTCAAATCGTCGTCCGACGTTTGATTATCATCGGGAAGCTGAAATTGAGAAGCAAAATAATAATAATAATAATTTTTTTTAAAATATTCGCGTTACCGGTCCTCTGAGGTCGATTAGTTCCTCCCGTAACCTCCGCACGACGGCCTCCTTCTGAGATAGGAGTCTGTGAAGCCGTTCGTTGAATTCCATCAGCTCTCCGTGCATTTCCGCCACTTGAATCAACTTCCTCTCGTACTCCGTGGCCTCGAAATGGTAATCGATAAAGGGTTTGTGCTCGGGAATGGCTGGAACCGGGTCCCCGCTTAGACAACCTCGATTAAAAAAAAAAAAAAGTTTAGAAAAAAAATCAAACAAAATAAATACACAAACAATTTACTGTTCTCGTTCTTAAAGCCATCTTTCTTTAGCATTTGTACAGCGCCGACATATTTCTTTAACTGGTGTTTCAGCAGTTCGTTTTCTCTGGAAAGAGCTTGTAATTTCGTCTGTAGTCGTTCCACGCGTTCCTGGTTCTTCGCTTTAATGTCGTCCATTTCCACGCGCAGTCCCGCGCACATTTCCATCTCGCGATCCAATAAATTCCGCAACGACCTGCGAATATCGAGTTTAAACTTAAAAACAAAACAAAACGCATCAATTTGAGTGTCTCGCTACTTGTTTTGGTCTTCGACTTCCTCTTTCTTTTGCATTAACGATATCACCGCTTGTTTCATTTCGCCTAGCGAAAGAGTGTCGTTGGTCGTCGTCGATGTCGATAAATTCGCCGAATTTAGTTGCAAATTGGACGTAGAAATTGAACTAGAAAATAAAATCCAAAACGTAAATAACTAACTAAATAAATGCGCAAATATTGTTTACCAATTTTGGAGCACTTTCTGCAACGCCAGAGCGGCGACGGCGCATTCAGTGTCCTCGGAATAACTTGGAATTGAGACTGAATCTTCTGTTTGAAAATCAATCGAATTAATTTATTAGCAATCAATCAATAGTAACTCGGACGGCTAACCCGAGTTCACTTCTTCGAAGCCATTCACGGGAATCAGCTCGCCGATGGCAATGTCGGTAATCGGAGTGAGAACGGTCTTTTCGGAATTATTAATTACAGGAATGGAAGTCGAAGTTCTAAAAAAAAAGAAAACCAACTTCAATTTCATTCGAAAACAATCTTTCCTTTTGTTTTGTTTACACTTTATCACCGGAACGTTGAGATTCGTTCATTTCGCCGCATTTCACCAAATGCTCGAGCTCCAATTTCACGTTGTACGTTTTATTCTGGTCGGAGCCACGCGTCATTTCCGTTTCCGTTTGTTTCAAGTCGTCGTACGAGCCGCTGCCTTCGAGATCCGAATTGAAAACGGGCAAACCATCGGCGGCGGCCGAAGCATCTTTCCAGCAATTCGAATTGGCGTTGATTTCCCTCCTGTTATCATCGCAGTCCTTCAAATCGACGTTATCGTCGAACTGCATCTCGCTTAAATCAGCTTGCACATTAATAGGCGATGAAAGACAGGTAGGAGGAGCGCTGAAGTACGACGGCGATAACTGCACGCACCTGTCACGGACAAAATAAAAACTAAATAACTCTCGAATATAATTGTTCTCGTTATCCTTATCACACGAAATGATTAATTTTTCCACTTTAACAAATAAACAAAAAAACGACGTGACTGAGATAAGTCATTCAATTTGCTGTATAATTATTAATCACTTAATTGGTCATTCGTTTATCTAGTCACCTGCTATTCCCGTCTAAATCGTCTTCGTCGAAAGACACTATTTGAGCCAAAGCTTTTTTCGTTTTCTTTTTCTTTTTTTCCTTAAAATTCGAGTCTGAAAAAATAAAATAAAATTAAACTTTTGACTCGCGATTTGATATTTAATTTTTTTTTTTGCCTCTTGGAGGGCTCTCGACCACTGGAACTTGATCCTGAGACGCGGCGGACGAGTGAAATATCGATAATGGACTGTTGACAGCCGGATGGGTTCGCATAGTATTTAAATCAGAGTTGTCAATGTTGATGGCAAACATAATGGAACCTAATCCTAATAAAAATTGAAAACAAAATCAAAAAAAAATTTAATTTTTTAAAATTTTTTAAAATTTTTTAATCTCAAAAGTTGGCTAATTACCAGCTGCCATCATTGGAAGCATGCTAGACCGCTCCTGATCCATTACAAATGCCCAATCCTCGTAATACTGAGATAAAAAAGCTGGTTCACCGAGTATCATGTGTATATGTCTTTCCAATGCACGTTCGTTTAATGCTGATCGCAACCACGCTCGTCCGCGACCAATATCGGATGTTATGTTCTTCAAAAACAAATATCGTTCGTGCTCGTGTTTTGTAAGGATTTGCTTGACAACATGCCAGAAAACTATTCAAAAAAAAAATCAATTCGATTTAAATTTAATTTAAATTTAATTTTTTTTTTAATCACCTGGTTCGTCCTCGCCGTTTCTTAACGTTAATCCAGTGACCATTTCCGTGACATGTTTAAATGCAGCAAATCCTTTGTTATTCCTTCGCAATCCGTGCTGAAGCGCGACTTCAAACTGCGTGCACAGACAGACAACTCGACTGTCCCCGTCAGAGGCCAACTCCGTTCTGCCACCAAACCTAATTTGACACTGCAAATTCGTCGGAATTAGAAATAAAAATCGTTTTTGTGCGTGTTTTTACGCGGTGACCTACTTGTTTCACAGCATCGAGCAGCTTGTTTTGTAGCGCTTGTTTTTCCGCTGCGCTCTGTTCAATTTCTGGAGAAAAGAAATTTTAAAAAAAAAAAATTAAATAAAAAAAAAAATGAGAAAAAATTCGTGCGGGGATGTAATTCGTGGTATTTTGGATTTTCACGGTCACGAGGTGTTTTGTAATTGAAATTTACATAAATAAAGGAGAAGAATTTTCACTGGAATTCGATTGATTGGGTAATGCAAGTGGATTTCGTCGGATTGGTTGGAGTGTTGGTTGTTGTTTGTTAGTTGTTTGGGGACTTACCAGTCATTTTAAGTTTGCCGCACTCGGGGTGATTTCAGTGTACGATTGCAGTATGTGGAAGGAGAAGGGTACGGCGAGTATATTTTGTCGCGCTCATGACCACAACAAATTCGCTCCCATATTGTTATTGTAAAGTTGAGTGTGAGCCGATTGGTGGAAAGAACTTACGTCATGATTGGTCGCACGTTTCCATCTGGTGATGAAAATTAGAAAGAAAGGTAGTAATTCCGGTTTGGGAGCCATTTCCGGAAAGTTTACTCGTCGTTGTCGACAGCAGGTTGAGGTTAGTACGAATTTAATCGCAAATCATCCATTTATCGCGCATCGATCGACTAAAAACTGAAATTATTTTGAATTGTTTATAGAAAGGGTGACAAGATGGGTCGTCGACCGGCGCGATGGTAAGAAAAGCAACGTGGAAATACATATAATCGAAGATCCGTGTTCAAAACTCCATTTTTTTTCTTTCCTTTTCTTTTCCTATAGTTATAGATATTGCAAGAATAAACCGTACCCGAAATCACGTTTCTGTCGCGGTGTCCCCGGTAAAAAAAAATCAAAAATGAAAAATCAAATCCAAAACCCTAAAAATGATGATTAATGATGATGATGACTTGCAGATCCGAAAATCAGAATCTTCGATTTGGGCCGCAAAAAGGCCAAAGTGGACGAATTCCCGTTGTGCATTCATTTAGTGTCCGACGAATACGAACAGTTATCGTCCGAGGCGCTCGAAGCCGGCCGCATCTGTGCGAATAAAGTAAAAAAAAAATGAAAAAAGTGTTAAAACGTGGCGAAATGTAACGTTTTCTTAATGTTTCTAGTACTTGGTCAAACACTGCGGAAAGGATGCTTTCCACATCCGAATGAGACTTCATCCGTTTCACGTGATTCGCATCAACAAAATGTTGTCGTGTGCCGGAGCCGATAGGTGCGAATCCATAAAATCCCCAAAAATTCCATTTTTGTTAAATATTTAATTGAATTTAATTTAGGCTTCAAACTGGAATGCGCGGCGCTTTTGGCAAACCGCAAGGAACAGTTGCTCGCGTTCGAATCGGTCAACCGATCATGTCCGTGCGAGCCAAGGAGCAGCACAAGACGCAAGTGATCGAGGCTTTGCGTCGCGCCAAGTTCAAGTTCCCCGGCCGTCAAAAAGTATTTGAAAAATAATTAATTTTAAATTAAAAAAAACTTGATCGAATTTCAATTTTAGATTTTCGTGTCGAAATTTTGGGGCTTCACCAAATGGACGGGAAAAGAGTTCGAGAAAATGCGCGCCGATGGTCGTCTGAAACCGGACGGTGCGTACTGCAAATACCGCGGCAAAACCGGACCGTTATCCGCCTGGAAGAAGGTGCAGCGGGAACTCAAGACTTCAGCTTAAAAGTTGTAATTTGAGCGAAAAATAAATTTAAAAAAAAAGATTTACAAAGACAAGACTTCTTGGATTTATTTTTGTCTAACAACTCCAAGGGATTGTACATCATTCGATCGAAGGCACACTCAGGTTTTCGCTTTGGATCAAATAATTTAGTAGGAATTTTCTACGTTAATATTATAAAATACAGCTTTCGACAGTGAAATTTTTCCGTAGATTGGTTTTTATCATCGTGTTTGATGATATTTTACAATATTTACAAGAACATCACACAGTAGGACGAGCTAAAGCAACATTTTGGCGAATTCTAGAAACAAAAAAAGAATTAAATCGATCTAAATCTCGCTTTTTTTCCCGCCATTACCATTATAATCGATTTTCCCATCCTTGTTCACATCGACCGTACTGAGCAGGTCATCCAACGCCTTATCCGACATTTGCTCGCCGATCATGTCCATGGCCCGCTTTAATTCCTCCTATTAAACAAAAAAATCAACAAAAAACACCACAACGTTTATAACCAAACCGTACCCGTGTTATAAACCCGTTTCCGTCTTTATCGAACACTTTAAAAGCCGTTTTAAGTTCCTCCATCAAATCGTCTTCGCCGGAAAACTGATTCATAAACATAAAAAATTCCTCTTCGCTAATTAAACCGTCACCTACACAAAGAAAAATCAATAAACCAATCAAATTCATTAGAATTGGCGGGAAATTTGAACCTGATCCACCAACATCGTCGCCGCTACTCGAACTATCGGTGGACGCATTCGAGGCGCGACTGGGTGAAGTGCCAGTTTCGCTTTCGCTGCTCGACCTGTCGCTGCTTTGCATCAACGGGCGCCGACGCGACAGATATCTGCGCGAGGACGAGGGCGGCAAGCCCGACTGCGGGGCCACATTCAGGCCGACTTGCGGCCCGTGCTGCGGGTACTGGTGTCGCGGGGCCCCGCGCTCCGAGGCGGCGTACACGGGCCAGCGCTGCTTGTCGCTTCGATTTTTGCGATGCCTCGGCCGATCGCGGGCGAACAGACTGCCCCGCACGGGTGCCCCGTTCGGCCCCGTCACGTTCGCCGCTTCCAGACCCTTCTTGCCGACCACCACGTCGAAATGGACCACCTCGCCGTCCGCCAGGCCGCGCCATCGCCACTTGCCGATCGTGTTGGCCGAGTTGGCCGCGATGGCCGTGTTGTGCACGAACACGTCGTTGCCGTTGTCGTGGCGCGTGATGAAGCCGTAGCCGTTTTTCACGTTGAACCATTTCACGCAGCCGGAAACGGCCTTTTCGAGCACCGGTTTCGAGATCGAGACCGGCACGGGGCAGGAAGCTGCGGTCATTCCGCCGCTTCTGGTCGATGGACTTCGTGCCTTGGCGCCAAGGCAGTGCAACATCGCGAGCGACTACGAACCCGAACGAGGCCAGACTCACGCCGCGTGTCGCGATCGCGAGAAACGGGCGCGCATTGCATTGTTGAGCGCGAAAATGGGAGAAAATGGCGGAAAATGGCGGAAAATTACGGAAAATTACCTTGTTTGCCGAGCTTTTGCAGGATGTACGACACTTCGTCGTCCGTGGCCGGGAAACCGAGTTTCTCCATCATCGTTTTCAGTTCGAGGAAATTGATGAGGCCGTCTTGGTTTTCGTCCAGGAGACGAAATGCTTGGTGGATGTCTGAGATCGAGATGAGATTTTAGTGCGTGTTTCCACGCTCGCAATTTCTTACCTCGTTTTCGATCTTCGGTAAATGATTTCAGCGATTTGGTTCGTTTTAACGACTTTCTCCGTTCCTAAAACAAACATTTTAAGTGTTTAAGCGATCGTCTCGGGGGTATTTATATACTTTTTATAGGAATCGTAAAAAGTTGTGCAAGAAATATTACATTTTCGAGTGTTTTTCTTTCGACGCCAGAAATACACGGAAGGGAAATTTGTTTATTTGGATTTTGGATCGATTACGGGGACTTTCGGTCAGGAAAATGCGATCGGGACGTGTTAGGGGGTGACATCTATGTTGTTGCCAAGAAAAGTGGTAAGAAAAAATGTGAATAGACTTTGGCACTCGATGCCAGATGGGAAAATAGTTCACCCCTGTCAAGAAAACTGTCCCGCAAAATGATTTTTGCATTTCGCCTCCATCAAGAAATCATTTCACCTTTAAATCAATACAAGATTAAATCCAATCCAATAAAACAGCGGATATTTCCGCCACTTCCTTATCAATATCAATTGATTACCAATTCAATTTAAATTTAGAAAAATAAAAAAAATTATTATTTTTTTTTTAAAAATATCCGCCATTTTTAATTTCTATCTTCACATTTTGACGTAAATAAATTAAAAAAAATAAATAAAACACTTTTAAAAACTGGAGAAATCCATCCAAAAGGCATTTTCGGGCCATTAACGTTTATTTTTAGTCCAGTTCTAAATTTCGTAACACTAAATCAATGCAGTTGTTATTTATAACCCCAAAAAAAAAAAATTAAAAAAATAAAACAAAATAAAATAAATAAAACGACTGATTTCAATTCCACTTGCACAAAGCCAAAAACGAGTTTCGATCACCTGCGTCACCTGCTACTCACCATTTTCATTGAGCGCCCGCACGCCTGCACTCACCGCTCTATAAGCGCGTGGGGCGCCGGCCCCCTCGCCTGACGTTCGGCTTCCCCATCGCACTAATCGACTGCGCCCGCCCCGCAAACAAAATGGCTCGCGACACCACCATTAGTTTGGAGTAAGCGACCGCCGCGCAGGGGAGTGAGTGATTCGCCTCGACATTTTTCTCGCCATTTTTCGTTTATTTCCAATTCAACTTGAATTTTTTTTACACATCGCGTTCAATTTCGATTGACCGTTTGTAGTTTGGACGCCACTTGGTTGGTCGCGGTCCGTTTGATGCTCTCCAGTAGTTTCTCCTGCGTAAATAAATTAAAATTAGGTCGGGGGTGTGTTTTAACGGCGGTTTGTTTTGACTTACTGCCAATTTGGTTTGCAAGTGGCCTTCTTTGTGCGCCAATAGCCACAGGTTGACGGTGAGAGTCGCGACCGATTCGTTGGTGATGTCGGCGTGCGCCACGATGTGGTTGATCAATTCCAGGCACAGATTCGCTTGTTGCTTCAACAACTGCGAATTTTTTTACTTCGATTTAAATTGAGTTTTTAAATTTTTAAATTTTAAATTTTTAAATTTTTAAATTTTAAATTTTTAAATTTTTAAATTTTAAATTTTAAATTTTTAAATTTTTAAATTTTAAATTTTAAATTTTTAAATTTTTAAATTTTAAATTTTTAAATTTTGAGTTTTTAAATTTTTACATCGCTTTCGCGGAGTTGTTTGAAATGCGTCAATATTTCGTCCAAAACGATTTGCATCATTTTCGTCACTTCCGACAAGAATTTCGGATCGCTGCCGTACAAACGGTCGTTCGAATCGACTAGAAAAAATAAAAATTTTTAATTTTAATTAAAAATTTCAATTAAATCGATGCATTTCTGAACCTTTATCGATGTGATAACAGTAGGATTCCTGAGAAAGCGCGGACAGGAAGTCCAAAACGTTCAAATAGATGTGAACTTTGGTCTCGCTGTTCACGTCCCACACGTAGTCGTGCAGTACATTCAGCAGACCTCTTAGTAAATAGAGCGCCGCGTGCTCGGGATTGTCCTGAAATCGAATTGAAATAATTATTTTTTAGATCGATTTAGCGCCCGCGATTGATTACAGGGACGACTAGGAGCGTCGAAAGGAAATTGCAAACGTAGGATCGAAGAAACGGTTCGACCGGTCGGTGTTTTCCATCAATTTCGACCGTTTTCGGCAAGTCCGGCAGCGTGTTAACGGCGGCTTTAAAACAAGCGTCCGCTATAAATTAAGAGAATTAATTTAATTAATTGCACAGGTGCATCGAAGGTACCTTGGCCGAGACACTGATTGAGCAAAGCCACCTGGCCGCAAGTTAAATATAACTCGAAGCAGCTGAGTGTGTTGGTAAGCGATGGAATTGTGATGAAAGTGTACGCGGCGCAAGCCTAATGGTTTGTAAAATTAGAAAATGTAAGGGTTAAATTGCGATTTGCGTTCGTACTCGGGCGAAAGCGGCGGTTTTTCGAGTGTGGTGTCCTTTGACGATGTTGCGCGTTTGCATCGCTAGAGAACTGACGTGCTGGAATTGGAATTAAAATTGAAATTAATTGGAAATTGAGAATTTGATTTGGTTACGTGGACGAGTTGGATGAGCACGGGTTCCAGATTGCTGAAACTTTGTCTCGCTTCGACGTAGAAATTCAATTGCTGTTCGAAATCACGAGCGAAATTCACTTTGCGGATAAAGGCGATAATGCAGTTGGCTATTTGCCGCTTTTCGTCCTCGATGGTCAGCGCGCTGCGAACGAATAAAATTAAAACAACGTTTTATAGCGAGTTTTTGATTTTTACTTGACGGAATCGTGCGCGGTCTTTGCAATGAACATCATGGCGTTGATTATGACCGGATCGTTCGTAGATTCCAATTGATTTCTGTAGAAATTAAATCAATCGTTGGAAAAAATTTTATTAACGATGGTGGTATTTTACTTGGAGAAGGACTCCATGATTAATTTGCACATGTCCACTTTGACCGACTCTTTCTGGAACATGTCGACGAACGGCAAGAATTTATCCATAGCAAACAAAAGCGAAAAGTCGCGCATGTGATTCAGAATTCGATCAACGACGCCTTGTAATTGCACGTAATGGTTTTCGAACGCTCGATCGGGCGTCAAATGCTTGATGATATCGCCGAGAAATGTATTCACTTCTCGTTTCTAATTTTTTAAAAGAAAAATTAAAATTAAAATTAAAATTTAATTTAATTATTATAAAACTCACGCTGAAATGTTTGACGGTGTATTCGATCCATATTTCAGCGCAACTCATGTAATGCTAGAACGGAAAAGAAACGAAATTTAATTCGAATTTAATTCCAGTAAATTTCAACGAGTTACCGCTGGATTTTTTAACTTGGTAACAATCTTCCAAACATCGTTCAACACTTGTAGTTTCACATTATCGGGCGGATCAGCCACGACTAAGCAAAGTCCGAGAGTTCTGAATAACAAATGCTACAAGAAAATGTAAACAAACAAAAACACAAGAATAAATCGATAAATTGTTGTTACTTTGGGAAAACCAGTGTCTTCGCATTCTTTCATCATTTGCACGAATTGCAAAGCGCGATTTGCAATAAATTCAGGTTGGAATGCGGCCATAATAGAGTTGAGCAATAATGCACTAGAAATACAAAAAATACGTGTCAAATCGACTCGTAAATCGATTTAAACCGCTTTACCTGTTGCATTGTTGTTTGCAACGCTCCATTATTTCAGGTAAGAGACTTTCGGACGATTTGTACGCGATACATTGAAGAATCCAGTCGACTGCTGGCGAATACAACGTTAAATAGACGGAAAGATCGATTTTTTGTCGACTCAATTCGGCTTGCACGCCAGCGCACGACAACTAGCGATGACAAAAATATAAAAATATTGATAATATTTGGTGGATTGAACAAAATACCTGGTTATAATTCATCAAAAAATCGTACAAATTTTCGTACAAGTAATTTCTAACTTCGGGGGCGACTGACATACCCATCTAGAATCGATTTAAAATGAATTGATATTTAAGAAAAGAGAATTTTCTTGATGTTTACTCTGCATAAATAACATCTGGCGTACGCAGCAACGATTGGGTCGCCAATTCCTCGGATAATTTTACTCAGTCGCATTAAACCTTTGGAAAATTCCCTGCAATAAAATCGATTTTTAATTTATATTCGATATTTTGAGGTGATTCGGATGTTCTACCCCGATGTTAGGAAGTTGTAGGACTTGAGAACGGCAATTTCGACGTAAAGGCGCGGAATTAACTCCCGGATGGAGGCGATTTTGAAGAACCAATTCCGGCACGTTTCTTTGGCTGATTCAGGCACCATCTCAGGCGTAAAATTTTCTATAAAATAAAACACAAAAAAAGTGTTAATTCGATTTAAAAATCCACTTTTTGGGAGTGTACCGGGTAACTGAGTTGGATTGCGATTTCCCGGAGCGTAATATTCAGCTTTTATACGAATTCTTTCATACACAAGTTGACCAAAAGTATCGAGGATGTCGGTAATCAAAACAAATTTACTCGGATAAAATTGTATGACTGAAGTATCAACCAAAAGTTTCGAACACTGTATGACTATTTTTAAGGCTTTAACCCTTTGGTCTTGCTCCCACGCCTCGATCAACGCCTGATTGAGTTCGTCGATCCGATGGACGTACTCTTGCTGCGATAAATTGAGCATTTCTCTCACGGAACCCTCTTCGAAATCATCCAACTGTTCCAATCTGTTCTTGACTTTGTCGGCGACCGAACTCTGCGTTTTTATAACAACTAAAAAAAAAACCAAAAAAATTAATCAAAATTTTAAATTTTAAGATTTATTTTTTGAAAAACCTTTTTCTCCACCGGAAAGAAAACTCGTCGCGATCGATAACTTCTCCGATGTTGTATATTTACTCAAAATTCCCGCTTTTTTCGTGTTCCAGGGCTCGAAATTCTCATCCGCCGATTTGTTGCTCGTCGTCCCTTTACCAAAACTCTCTTTCTGCAGAAAAATTCATAAATACGACAACAAAACTGAATTCTAGCGTTAACTCACTCTCTCTTGCATCGTATAGCCAGATGCCATTCTAGATAACGGGTCCATTTCGGCCGCGAACTGAGATAACGGATCACACCCCTCGAATGCTAAATTCAACGGATCCGCCAATCCAAGCGTTGCTTTGCGCGGTGTGCTGGTACCGGACGAAGAAGCACTACCCAGTGTACTCGTTGACAATTTTCTCATTAACTTGCTTTCAGTTACCTATGCGATATGAATTATTAATATTTATTAGAAACGTTCGAAGGAAACGTATTGGAAATCATGTTTACCATTGATACCATCGGTTTGAGGGGGTGTTCGGTAACTTCTTCTCTGCTAATAGAAGCATTCAATCGTTTTCTTTCGTTGTCGTAATCCCTGCATCTTGGAATCCTGCGTGTAAAATGAAAATTAATGCAAAAGAAAGAGAAAAGGGGAGTTTACTAACCACTCGTTGGCCGCCATTTTCGTTTTCAGAGATAATCGTTAGATGGCGTTAGGCGCGTAAGGTTCCACGAAGCGCAAACAAAAGGGACGGAAATTCTCTGTAGGATAATATAATAAATAAGAAATCGAAGAGGATCAAAAGATAAATTTTGGTATCGAATTGGATACAACGGTTTGTTCGTAGCTGGCTGGAATTCAAAATGGCCGCGCAGGTAAAAACTGAACCGAGCGAAGAAACCGACGTCGAGTTTCAGCCGCTAATTTACGAAATAATTCGAAGGTGAGGTGAGAGAAAAAGCGAGGTTGGAAATGCTGGTTGAATTAATTGTTTTAAAATTGTTATTTCAGCATTGAGAAGGAGAATCACGATGCGACGCAGAAAGCGAAAGATTTCCTCAACACGACGGTGAAAATGAACGAACTGAAAAACAAACTGCAGCAGTGTCGTGAAAGTATTCAAAGATTACCCGGGATCGATTACAGCAAAGAAGACCAAGTGAAACGTTTCGAAGCGCTGCGGAAACAACTCATCATGAAACGAGAACTTTTGATCAAATATAGGAATTTCTGCCATTTCGATGTGTCGAAAATTTAAAATTTTTTAAAAAAATGAATAAAAACACGAAAAAAATTTTTTTAAATGAATAAAAACACGAAAAATCTTTTAAAAAATAAATAAAAACGTGAAAAATTATTTAAATAAATAAATAAAAACACGAAAATTTAAAAAAAGTGAATAAAAACATGAAAATTTAAAAAAATGTGAATAAAATCACGAAAAATTTAAAAAATGTGAATAAAAACACGGAAAAATTAAAAAATGTGAATAAAAACACGGAAATTTAAATAATAAAGAATAAAAACACGAACATTTTTTTAAAAAAAGGAGAGAAAAACATTTTTATGCAGAATAGTCATAAACTACAGTCAATACCAAAATAACCCACCACACAAACAAAACAAAGAAAAAAAGTCGCATTTTCCCTTTTAAATATCAGGTACAACTGAGTAAATCACAAATCTTATTGTACATGTATTCACATATTCGACTCGATCTACTAAACCAGTATGAAATTGAGCAAACTATTACAACTTATAGATGGTACGTTAGTCAATAAATAGTCGAAACCTAGGCAGTTTGCAATCGGGCATTTCAGTCGTCATAAGCGCCGCCGCTTCTTTTGAAAAATCTTCCTGTACCCTTTGCCGAACCAGCCCGGGTTCGCCGAGTTTTTCGTCTCGGAGTCACTCGGCGTTTCGTCCTGCACCTGAGAGTTCTCCAACTCGTTCTCCTCGTCCACCACGTCCACCACTTTAAGTTTGTCGCCGTCCAGTGGCGAAAAACTCGCGTAATTGTCCGTTTTCTCGCCTTTCACGTCCACAAAGTGAATGATATCCTCGATTTCGATCGCATCTTTGCTCTCGTTTTCGTCCGATTTCACGTAAAACGGACACGCTAACGGTTTGCGAGAGATCGTGGACGATTCGTACTCGCGCAGGGGCACCGAAAGCTGGAAAATCGGGTCCAGGTCCCGGTGGTAACGTGGAATGCTTATCTGCAATTGTTTCATCACTTCGACCATCACTTCGTCGCATTTTCCTGCAACAAAATCAATAAATATGTTGAAATAAACACGTTTTACACTCGACTACCGTTGATTTTTAAAGTTGCCACGTGATCTTTGGGCGTCCACTGCAGATTGACGACGCAGAGCACCGGTCGGTTCGGTAGAGGTCGATTCATTTCCCACAGACAAGTGTATTTTCGCAACACCTAAAAATCAACGATTTGATCATTTATTATCGTTTTCTGACGAAATTCAATCGAACCTTTAAACTCGATCCCAAACACAGGATCATGTCGCATTTTTCGGCGGCTTTGACAGCGCCCAGCCAGTTCAGGGGGCTTTTCAGCAGCCCCTTCTCTCCGAAATGAACGATCGTGTCGATCAAATCGCTCCCGCATTCGTAACATTTTCGACCCGTTTTGTGTTTGTGAACGGACGTTCGTTCGGTGACGTCGAACAAACGGATGTATTCCCTCGTCGGCCGACATTTAATACAGACCTAAACGAGAATAGGTGGATTTTTAATAAGAATTTGGGGATTTTGGATTTTTTTTTGTGTTAATAACCTCCATGTACATGTTTCCGTGAACTTCGGACAAAACGTGCCAAGGCAAACCGCTTCGCAGGTGCAAACCATCGCAATTTTGCGATACAACGTGCGATAAAATGCCTTTGTGGTATAATTGAGCCACTACCATGTGCGTGGTTGTTGGTTCGGCATCACTCAATTCGTGGGAACTGTAAAGACAAAATTAAAATTATTATCAAATTTTTTTTTAAATTAAATCGAAAATCAATGATAAAATCACCCAATTTTTTTCCCTTTCTGCAACAACGTCCAAACTCCATTCGGGCCTCGGTAGTCGGGTATGGAAGCAGCCTTAAATTAATTTACAAAAATTTAATTTTGAATTTTTTGAATTTTTGAATTTTTAAATTTTATTTTTTTTTGTTTTACCGTGCTGATTCCTGCGCCCGTGTAAATGACCAATCTGTTGGTATTGCGAATAAATTCAGCCAAAGTTTTGCACTTTTCGATCAACATTTCGGGCGGATCTTCGATCTCCTTCTCCCTTTCTCTCAACGTCGTTCGTTTTTTCATCCGTTTCTCAACTTGGTCCACAATCTCGGGCGAATTTTCCAACATGAGCAAATCCTCGGATGTGCGCGCATCGATACTTTTCTTCAAAATGTTCGTGATCTAGAAAATGCAAATAAACAATAAAATTCCCAAACCTTAAACAGCCAAAAAAAAAATCGTATTTTCTCGCTAACCGATTTCAATTTCGCTTGAACTTCTTCCCGGACTAAAATTCGACATCTTTCAGCTCTTTTCCTGTGTTCGCGACCGGACGATAATATCTCCTTGCTCGCCATCACAATACGGATCAATCGCTGAATCAAATATCTATCTCGAGACTAGACCCGGGCCCCTTCCGTGTCTAGTAGTTCGTCGCTGCAATAATAGATACAGGTTCTTATTGAATCCATGACAAAAAAGCGCGACGGTAACAACAGCTCGCAATCAGTAGTCAGCCCGTCAGCCACTTTATTTTCGCTCGACCGGTTTTGACCGCAAAAATTAAGACGATTCATTTGCCGCACAAATATATTGCTAAACGAAATATTATTTTTCCACATCTATTTCTCTTTTCTCACCGCGATTAAATAAGAAATAGAAAATACTCGTTGGTTTCACTGGTTTCATTGGTTACCGATACAAATATTATTGCTTGTACAGGATCGACTTCCGGTGACGTCGCAACTATGGCCGCGGAAAATTTAGTTAACCAACGTTTGTTTACATTTGAAAATGATGATGATATTTTGGTTGTTCGGATCCCCGAAGTAGACGAATAATTTGATTTTAAATTTTTTGTTGATTTATTTATTTCTATGATAGGTGATGAGTCCTCAATACTGCATGTACACATGGCCGTCAGCCGCTGTTTTGGCTCAACATTTATGGTTTAACCGACATAATTTAACGTCGAAAAATGTGCTAGAAGTTTGTAATTGTAAACCAGATAAATAAATAAAAGGTGTATTTATAAACAATATATTTTAGTTATCAGCCGGAACGGCATTGCCGGGGATTGTGGCCGCGTTCTGCGGGGCGAACGTGACGCTTTCAGACACGACGACGCAAGCAAATAGTTTAAAAGTGTGCGAAAACAGCTGCCAATTAAACAAATTAACGAATATAAACGTAATTGGAATTAACTGGGGTGTCGTAACGCGTGAAATCAACGCTCTAACGTCATTAGATATCGTTCTAGCTTCGGATTGCTTCTACGATCCCCACGGTACGCGAAAACAAAAATCGAAAAAGAAATTGAAAGAAATGAAAAACAGTTTTCTAATCCTCTAGATTTCGAAGACATTTTGTTTACAGTTGGATATATACTAAGCAGAAACCCAAACAGCAAGTTCTTGTGCACTTATCAAGTCCGAAGGTGCGATAATTGATGAAAACTCATTATTTTTATTGATAATTAAAAGAATTTCAGTTCCGATTGGACGATCGAAGACCTGTTGCCAAAATGGGGCCTCGAATATATTAATATTTCACTTTCAAGTTTCGATGGCGACACGCCGAACATCGCGGGCTCTAAACTGCCCGGTCAGAGCGTGATTGTAATGATGGAAATAAAGCGTAAAATGTAACTCGTGAACGGACAAATCATTTTTCTTTTCTTTTTCCTTTAATTGTTTGCTTCGTACAAAGTGCGATATAAGCTCAACAGAAACAAAAATCTAAGCTAAAAAATTACTTCGTCTAGGAAACGGGAAAAATTCATTTGCGATCCGCGTCTACGCCAATTTGAAATGCGATAAATCGTTGTAAAAAGATGAACATTCTTGACACAATTAAATAAAATATAAAAATAATATCGGCACACTCGAGAGAGATGGAAAGACTTGAGGAACAAATCGGTTTTCAACGCGCTCTTAATGTATTTCAAAATGTACGACATGTTTTTTGTCTGGATAATCATTCAATAGCGGGATTTGAATCGTCTTTTCCGGGAGATTCCTAAAGAAAGAAAGAATGAATGCAATTGGAATAAATTGTAATTATTTTATTCAATTACCATAGTTATTCGTGTTCGATTGGAATTCCAATTGATCATGGAGTTGATGTCACTGGCAATAGCCCAGCCAATATTCGACACTTGGCCGTTAGCTGACTTATCGTCATTGTCTTCGGTGAATTCTTGAGGAATAGGATTTTCAACGAACTGGATTTCGATCATCTTCGGTCGTTTCGACGGATCGCTTTTGTCGGTGTCGTCGTCGTCCGCCATCACTTCGCGAACCGACTGGATCGAAACCGTTACGTTTGATACGGCGGAATTCGAATCCTGACGCGTAAACGTGCTAGAAAAATACAAAATAATTATGCTCAACTCAAAACGGGGCGCAAAATACCACAAAAAATGCATTTATGAGACACAAAAACACAATTTTAGACATAAAATGCATTTTTGAGGCATAAAAACACATTTTTGAGGCATAAAAATACATTTTAAAGACTTAAAAATGCATCTTTGAAGCATAAAAACACATTCTTAGACATAAAAATGCACTTTTTAGGCATAAAAACACATTCTTAGACATAAAAATGCAACTTTTAGGCACAAAAACGCATTTTTGAGGCACAAAAACACATTTTCGAGACTTAAAAATGCATTTTTGAAGCATAAAAACACATTCTTAGACACAAAAATGCACTTTTTAAGCAGTAAAATGCATTTTTTAGGCCCCAAAATGACGTAACGATCATTTATATTGAAAAAAAGCCATACATCGGTGTTATAGTTGCACCTCTCACCACCTCCTCGACGGTTTCTTCAATCTAAACAATAAAAGCAGGCGAAAAACACAAATAAAAATTAAATCCCTTTAACCATCCAACGAATGCATACACAAACTACTTGGATCTCTTGCTGTTCCGTCAACTTCCTCTCGTCGCAACTCGCGGACCCGTGCACAATCTCCACCTCCTCCGACATCTGAGCGTTAACATCTTCGCTCTCCTCCCGCGAGCGCTTCTTCTGATACTTCGTGTGCGACGTCCACACGCTGCACCGCGGGCATCGCGACATCAAATTATTCACGAGCGGCTTCCTCCTGTACTTCGGACTGAACCACAACAGACAACCGCGCGCCTCCATCCTCTCGAACGGGTGCAAGAAATGCATGACAGTCGAGGCGCGCGTGTGATTCACGTCCCGCTCGTCCAAACCACAACACAACCGATAGCCGCCAACCGCGGAAAGTTGTTTTAGCAGTTCACAAAACTCGTCCGTCGTCGACGTTTCCCTGAACACGCGGAATAGTACCTGGAAAGAAGCATTTCCATCCTCCTCGACCACGATCCGAGCGGGACGAAGGGGAACGATTCGCTCGCTGTTCGCCGCTTTCGGCGCCACGAACGTCGCCTTTCTGTAGATTATTAGGAATTTCTTCGAGCCTGTGTTGATGTCTTCGCATTCCAGGTCGTCGTAGAGCCCCACGTATCTGCGATGCACGAAGAAAGCGTCGTGAAATGGATTCACACCTTTCACGATCTTCAGTCCTTTCAACGCCATTTTCAACTTTTTTTGTTTTCGTGGTCACATGGTGGTCACGTGATGGAGTGACGTCGGAGTTAATAATGGCCGTTAGGGCGAGCCACTGAAATTAATGGCCGACTCGTGTTTTGTGTGTTTTATGTAAATTGCGAATGTAATTGTAATCAAACGTGTTGTCAAATTGCAGTTTTTATTTTATTGTTATTATTATTATTATTACATTTTTGAAGGTTTTTCTGCATTTTCAGGAACTGGAAGCACGATGGGAGTGATGGTGTTACCAGAAATCTTTTTCTATCAAACCAAGCATTAGTAAACATAAAAACAAAATAAATCATTAAAAAAAATCAACTCACGGGTCCCTTAGTTGCACCATCGTCGTCATCTTCCTCTTCCGACTCGAATGTATTATCGGGAATATCATACAACCGAATCACGGGCTAATTTGAAACCAATAAAATACAATTTACAAAAACGTCCCAAATCGATCGATTTAAAACTTCACCTTATTCGGATCTTTCATGATCAAATATTTCCCTTCGGGTAACTTCATACACATGTCGATCAAACAACGCAAAATACCCCACGTATTCTCCATACTTAAATTAATCTGATTAGCAAACTCGTGCGGCTTAAACTGCTGAGTCCCGAGCAACACGTGTTTCGAAGTGTCGCAAACATGAACGCGGGAAACGTAGCTGCAAATCAAAAACCAAAAAATTAATCCCAATTCACCACCAACTCGTCACGTTTTTCGATATACCCGAATTTAATTTGATCCGATCCGGCTAAAATGGCCTGCACGGTCCACTTGGCCAATTTGCTGCCATTCGTCTTCAATTCGTTGGCCAACACGGCGCCACGCTGCGTGTCCAATTTCTGGCGCCAATCGACGTTTCCGCTGTACTAAAATACAAATTTCGTTCTAAATTCGTCGCTAAATCACAACAAACACACTCCTTACTCGCGAATCCCACTCGTTGAGCGCTTTAATGTTGATGTATTGTCGTTCGCCGTTCGGGCCCACCATGAACGCATCGTGCTCGCATCGAGCGATTAATTCTATCCCGTTATCCAAATCCCATTTTTTATACCTGAAAATTAGAAATTTGCAATAAAAATCGATACAAGTTGAAGAAATCGATTTACTTGTAAGCGACGGATGCGATCTCGCCCTCCTCGTCTTCCTGCGCGAACGGATTCGGCTCGAAAGTGAGTTTTTCCTCGCCACCCGAAGCTCGCAAAACTTGTTGCGAAAAATTATGGTTAATAAACGTCGCTTCCAACGCCAGGTTTCGCGGCGAATTAATGCTGTTGCCTTCGTCTTGCGGCGGCTCGTTCGAGGTTTCGCTAACGGTCAGCAAATCTAAAGCGAAATAATTAAAAATTGAGAAAAATTGAAAATTTGTTTTGAATTTTTTCAATTTACCGAAACCAGAATCATCACGTTTGTCGAAAAACAATTTCTTTCCGACACGTTGCACGATGATGTCCCAGGAGTAGACGGAGCGAGTGCAGCACATGAGTGTCGCCAAAATGGCGTCGGTGGCGAACACGTTGCCTTCGGTTTTGGCCAACTAGACAACAAAAATCGATTAAAATCGATTGGAATATCGAATAAGCAGTTGAGGGGTTACTTGGCGAATGATTGGGTCGTCGGTGGTCGTGACTTTGTGAAAAATTCGATTAATTCGCTGCAATCGTTTCTCGTTCTTGGTGGTCACTCTGTCGTAAGTTTTGTCGTACGCCTCCAAACTGCCCGAAATTTTACTGCAAAAAAAAATTTAATTAATTTAAAATAAAAATCGGAAAGAAATGTGAGCAATTTGTACATTGTTTTGCCTTCTGCGATGCCGGGCAACGAGAGTTTGGACAAACGTGGATAATCCATTTCTTCGACCACTTGCCACTCGGGACGCACTTGGACCGACGCTTCTCGGCTTTTGATCGGGATCGGGTTCTTCTGCTCGAAGCGCTGACGAGCCCCGAGTTGTTTTTGCCATTTACGAACTTGCCATTGACGATCTCTGTGAAAATAATAAATTTAATTGTCAAAATCTCAATTTTTTTTCTTTTTCATTTTGTTTACCGTTCGCGACTTTTGGCATTTTTAGACAAAACCTGCAACTGGACTTGCAATTGCTGTTGGCGCTGGCGCTGTTGATCGCGGCGCAAATTGCGCTGATTCATTCGGAAACGACCGCGCTGGTAGAGCGGTTTCGGCACTTTGGTCGTGTCCACCAATTGGAACGTGCTTTCGTCTTCGTCGTGGTAGTACGCGTACTGGCTGCCCACTCCGAATTGGGAAGCGTATTTATCTAAGAATAAAATTTCAAATTGAGTTATTCATTTCGTGTTTTTGTTTGTCTCGTTTGAATTACTTGCGTAGCGTCGATCTTGGTAAGTTGAACCGGTCCAATCTGAAACCTGGTCATAGAATTGCGGTCAGAATCGGCACATATGGATCGTTATTTGCGATTTATTTGTTTGTTTATTTATTTTTACCTTTCCTAATCGATCGCCCTTCGAAAACGGCTGATAGGGCATGTCCTTGTATTGATCGGGAACCGAACAAGGGCCCCAGCCGTTCGCATTATCTTGAATTACCGGCGGAACAAAATGAGCCGTCATCTTCCACGTTTTCACGCAAAAGCAAGATGGCGGAACTCTCAAACCACTAATCAACACCAGATGTCAGGACATATCCGAGCTAACCACAGCACGATACCCAAAAACAAACATTTGAGTTTCCAAAAAGAAAACGGAAACAAACAGTCGCACAAACGTAATGTAAGACTCTAATTATCTTTTATTTCGATAACAAAGAAGTACAAAGAAGTACAAAGAAGTACAAACAATATACAAAGAAAAAAAAGTTTGAAACTTAAAAATAAAGTGAATTTTTTAATTCAACGTCGACGATAAGCTGCTCGTCCACAACACTTGGGTGTTTCGTCCTCCAGTTTCAATGGTTTACATCGACCAATCCCCATCGAATACGGATAAATACGGGGCACCGGAGCACCAACTTTACTCCCAACGGAGCTTAAATCAATAGTGGCAACACTGGCAACGCTCTCAGCTCGCGAAACACTTCGATCAGTAGGCAAATCATCGCCGACAACACTTTCGGAACCTTCGGCGTCCTCGAATTCGCTGTAGCCCCATTCGTCGTTAAGCGCCGCATCGTGCTCAATATCATTCGGTTCTCTAACAACTCCAAAATGCGGTCTATTTATCACCTCGGCGACCGGTCTTCCTTTGGTAATTTCGCGAAACAAAACCGACCTATCCGGGCAATTCAACAAATGGTCCTTGTAAAGCTCCATGCTAATAAAATGGCGCGCATTGTACGGACAAGTCTTTAGCTGCTTGGCTAATTCCGGGAATCTGGCTTTGCATTTGGTCACGTGATACTGATAGCGAGCGCCGCACACTTTGTGGTTCGGGTCGAACGGACATTGCACCATTTCGTTTCGCGACATCCTGAAATGTATGTATGAATATTCACGCACACAAATGTATAATGTTAATTTGTTTGTACCTTTTGTCAGTTAATTCCTAGTGGTGTTTAGTGGTCCCAGTGTACTTGTATTGTTCTTTCTG
Organism: Strigamia transsilvanica; assembly: GCA_034701245.1. Lineage (NCBI taxonomy): Eukaryota > Metazoa > Arthropoda > Chilopoda > Geophilomorpha > Linotaeniidae > Strigamia > Strigamia transsilvanica. The sequence continues at coordinate 5,372 of JAQIXU010000478.1, read as the reverse complement.
TGGTCGAGTCGTTTCGTTCTGGTGGTGAAAAGTGGAATTAAATTGTGTTTATTATAACGGCGCTTGAAAACATTGCAGCAGATTGGTCGCATTGAGAGTTTTGGTTTTGGTTTAGTATTCGCCGTTTACTTAGCTGTTCAGACGAGGTTTTCAACCACCATGCGCAAAATAATGACATTAGCGGTTATAAGGGACTCGAGTCGCATCTTACTCGGCTGGAAGAAGCGTGGATTCGGATCGGGGCGCTGGAACGGATTTGGCGGGAAAGTACAACCGGGTGAATCGATTGAAACTGCGGCAAAAAGGTAAAAATAAAAATTTCGAAAAATTGAAAAAAATTCGAAAAAATTTCGAAAAAACCAAAAAATTATATTAAATTCATGTATATAAATTGCAGGGAATTGTTAGAGGAGTGCAGTTTAAAGACGGATTCGCTTAAACGCGTCGGAATCATCGATTTCGAGTTTGAAAAGGAGCCGGACATAATGCAAGTTCACATTTTTACTACGACACAATTCGAGGGCGAACCGAGAGAAACTGAAGGTGCGCTGCAAAAAACTAAGAGTTAAGGAGACTCGTTCCTCGAACGGTTTAATGTGTGTAATTTTCGTAGAAATGAAGCCGCAGTGGTTCGACATAGATCAACTTCCGTTTGATCAAATGTGGCCCGATGACGCGTATTGGTATCCGATCTTACTGCAAGGGAAATATTTCCGGGGTTGGATGAAATTTCGCGGCGTAACTGATCTCCTGGATTGGAAATTGTCAATTTTATCTGACGAGAGTTCGTTGAATACGCAATAAAGTCGAGACAAGTTAGTTTGGTATTGACATTTTATTTTTCCAAGCACGAGTCTATAGGAAATGGATAATTCTTAATTAAACAGAACACCAAATTTGTCCTATAATACATGAACACCGACATAAACTATTGCCCAAAGATGCGTATTTATGGCACAAATAACATTTGATTCTTCGGTAGAAATTTAACAAACATGTTAAATAGATTTTTAAGAATAATTACCTCGTTTGTTGGATGGCACAAACTACAATTTGCTAGGTTTTTTCTTTTTATTTAGGTGACGTAATTACATAGTGAGAGCCATCGCTTGATTATTAAAACTGATTTTTTTTCCAGTGCACAAACTTGAGCTAAAATGTGCACCAGTTTGGGGTTCAGTCACAAACTAATCGATAGAAAAAGAAATTACAAATAATAAAAAAGGAAAACAAATTTTCTTTTTTTTTTTATATCCGATAATTGATACTTCTAGATCACGTATCAGTGCAAACTAAATTCTATTCGAAATCCATGTGGAATTTAATGAAATCAACAAACTGGTCCATTTAAAGACAAAATAATGTTGCGTTTTTCTCGTTTTTTTGTTTGAAACGAATATACAGGCAAAATGAGTAGAAAATCGAGACGGTTTTTTTTTGGCAACACATTTTGTTTTCTTCTATTTGACGCCTATCGACATTTATGATCTGTAAAAGTCCACAAAATTTGTTTGTGCAGAAATCGTTTTACACCGTGAACAGTTGACATCAAATTTCTTAATCAGATATGACAATTTTTCTAAGTCAAGATTGTCTTATTTGGATACAAATTATGTAATAAAAAACAAATCAGAAATCTACACGGAATTCATCAGAATGTGGCAGTGATTCTAAAACAAATCAAAACATAACTACGGTAATGCAATAATAATAATAAAAATTAAAACAAAAGCAAAAGCGTCTTCCCCGTTCGAAACAGTTTCTCCTTTTTGTTTTCTCTTCTTTAATAAACTTATATAAAATCAAAAAAAATAAGTAAAAGAAGAAGAATTCCATCATAAACTGTTGAAATTACAGTACAACTTTGAACCTGGTTAATTTGAGCAGTTAAAATTGATAGAAAAAGCGAAAACGAAACGTAAAAACAAAGAATTGTGATGGAATGACTAAAATGAGATGTCAAACTGAACCACATGAAACGGAAAATTATTCTCGTTACCCAAAACACTATAAACAGGTTTCAAGTTCCTCTTCTCGTTTTCTCGCATCGTTTTAGTCAAATAAAGCCAGTTGCTCGGTCCATTTCAAACAACTTGATCACATATTCTACACATTTTCTTATCGCCAAGACTACAAAGTCCGCGTTTCTTTACACATCTGTACACAAACTTCACTGCCCCTGCAGTTCCGTAACTAACATCGCGTCCAACTCGTCCGTCAAATCGGCCAACATGTTGCCAATGTCGTTGAGGACGTCACCGGTGTCCTGTGGTCGTCTAACTGCCCTGGAAAAAAATTACAAACCAAATCAGAAATGCCGAAAATGAAAATGCAATTCTCTCAATATCAACGTACATGGGGTCCTCGATTGGATTTGCATTCTTGGCCTGAATTTGCGCCGCGTGGTCCGTTTTTACATTTTGGCGCGGAGGAATTGGCGGTGGAGTTGCCCCTGAAATTGAACGTTTTTGGTCAAAAATTGAACGTTTTGGTCAAAAATTGAATGTTTTTGGTAAAAAAATTGAACGTTTTTGGTCAAAAATGGAACGTTTTGGTCAAAAATTCAACGTTTTGGTCAAAATTGAACGTTTTTGGTCAAAAATTGAATGTTTTTTTTGCCAAAAATTGAACGTTTTTGGTCAAAAATTGAAAGTTTTTTGCCAAAAATTGAACGTTTTTGGTCAAAAATTGAACGTTTTTGGTCAAAAATTGAATGTTTTTGGTCACAAAAGGACTTTATTGTCTAAAAATGACTACTTTTTGGTCTCGGACTGAAATTTATACCTGACGGGGGCATTTTTTTCGCGGGTACGGGTGAACTGCGTGGACTCCAGGCCAACTCGACGACGGTGATCGAAGTGTGTGGCTGCGCCGCTTTCTGTTTGATGGTGCCGACGTTCTCGTTGGCGAACGGCAAACTGTTCGAGTCCGTACTGGACGAGGAATCGAAACTGGAATTGGAGTCGTTGCGCTTGGGATGATGAGGTAGCTCCGTGTCAGAGTCCATCTGTTGAGGCGACGAGTTCAACCGCGCGCCGTCCTGTTCCCCGGCGTCGGGGGTCGGAGTGGCGGTCGTCAAATCGTCCAACGACGCCTGCCTGACCGGCGACGGGGGCGGCGGGAACTCGTCAACTAAACACGAAACAACACGGTTGCCGCACACGTCGTCTCTCGGCGGTGGCGGCAGGTCGTCGTCGTGCGACGGGATGCTGAATTTCGACGCTAGGCTTTTGACGCAGTTGGCGAACGCCTGCTCGCTCTTCGAGTTGATGTTCTTGTCGACGTTGCGCTCGTTCTTGATCGAGTTGGTTCTCTTGGGCGGCGCCGGCGGAGTCTTCCTGGCGCGGCCGAGCGTGTTTGACGAGCCCACCAACTGATGCCTGGGCGAGCCGTGAGTGACCACTTCGGCGATGGTGGTCGTCGTGTTGGTGCACAGATCGCCGCCCGCCATCGGCTTGCACTCGGCCTCCCGCTCGATGTAGATGAGGTCGGTGGCGCTGTCGGTGCTGGCGCGACGCGTTTTAGCGATGATCTTAGCCACAGGTCTCGGTTTGACGCTCACTTTGGGCCGGGGCAGCGTGCCGCCGCCTTCCACCTCGTACGCGACCATCGCCTCGTTCGTCGGGGTCAAATCTCCGTCGTCGAAACTCCCTCGACGCCACGTCATCATTCCGTCGTACAACCGCGGCTCGGCCGGGGAGCAATTCACGCCGTAGTGGGCCTTGATCGTGTCCCGTTCGGACTCGAGGTTCTCGAGGGAGCGCGCGCCCGACGGGTGGCGCACGTGCACCGCCACCATGTCCGGTCGGTAGAGGAGGTGCGACGGCGACCCCGTGCCGATCACCGACGCGTAGTTCGGACGATACGTGTGATGGGCGCCGACCGCCGGATGGGGGAACGGGTGATGGGGGTGATGATGGTACATGGGGTGATGATGGAGGTGGTGCAGGGGAGATGCGGGCGGAACGCCGTCGTAGCGGTACATTTCGGCGCTGCGTTGCATCACGGGCGATTGCTGGAACGTGCGCATTTCGGGTTGCGCGATGGTGTCGAGTGCCGACGACGGGGAAGCCACGGAACGTGAAGACGGGGTGATGGCCACGTCCTGTGGCGAGTAATTGTACATGTGCATCGCCTCGCCCGACATCATGTGAGCGGATTCCCTCTGGTCGGTAGAAAACCTCCGCACGCCGCCCATTATGTCCTTCACGCGTTTAATAGCCAGCATCACTTTCTTCTGGTGACCTACGTGAAATTTGAATTAATACCGGAAGTACGGTACTTTCATTGTGCACCCGCGCGTAGAGTTGGGTATTTCCCGAGAAAATCACAATCTCCAGATTCGGGATTTCCCGAAATGATAAAAATTTCAGTTCTCGAGATTCGGGATGGAGAATCTCGAAAATTTCTCGAGAATTCCCGAAACCCAACTCTACCCGCGCAGTATCGGCGAAATCAAGATTTACCTAGTTTTTTTATGCCGATTTCCTCCAAATCTTCCCACGCTACGTCCGTTACTTGCTCTACGGTGTGATATCCTTGTTGCCGTAAAGCGTCTTCGTATTCTTCCAAGTGCAATAAGTGAAGCCATTCTTCCAATGTACTCTGCAGAAAACAATTTAGAAATTAAACAAAAAATTAAAAATGATATTTCAGGTGATGTGATCTTACTGGAATGTAAACTGGTAAGCCATCGGAGATGTTGAGACGCGCAATTTCAGCTTTGAGTTTCTTACGATGGCCCGGCTTAGTGATTCCGATTGCAGTCAAATCCTGTGGAAAGCACAAATCGTTTTACATTGCACGATGATTTTGATTGACACGCCACTCACCTCCGGGGTCATTCGTGAAATGGTCGGCATGTCGTAACCCGCTTGTACAAACAGATGATAATATTCTTCAAAATGAAGATCGACCAGCCATAAATTCAAAACATCGTGATCCTGAAAAACAAAAATTTAAATTTAAAAAAAAAAAACAAACCATCAATTAAAACGTCGCTTTTACAGCCCCCCCCCACCCCCATGAAAAACATTTGCACAAAAAACTCTTTTCTTTCATCAGTTCATTACCGCACGATTAAAATGCAGTGCACACGAGAAAAAGTCGAGATTGCAAAACATCACCAAGCGCAATACACACTCTTCGATTTTTAGGGGCCCAAAAATTCCAACAAAATACAAAATAAAATAAATTAAATTTTTTTTTTCTTTATATTTTTTAAGATTTGGGTCCCAAAAAAGGTTGCGCAAAGGGCCCCAGACTATAAATACGCCTTTGGGGTCCCAAAAAAGACTGCGAGAAGGGCCCCAGACCATAAATACGCCTTTGTGGCTCCAAAATTACCACACAAAAATTTCCCAAAAATAATT
>JAQIXU010000477.1:0-32890 GCA_034701245.1 Strigamia transsilvanica | reverse complement strand
CGCTGTTTTGACGCCGCGCTGTTTTGACGCCGCGCTGTTTTGACGCCGCGCTGTTTTGACGCCGCGCTGTTTTGACGTGCTAACTTTACTGGGCCCTTCAAAAGAGCAGGCCTTTGATATTTGCTTTGCCTTAGAACACGGAAGTTAAGCAGCATAGGCCTAGTCAGTACTTGGATGACTGTTCGGCCGGGAATCTGGGATGTGTCTCATTGCCTGACTAAGGGACTTTCTATGGCAAGAACATCTAGGGTTGTTTTATGTGGTTTTCCTAGTTCTCGATGTGGATGCAAGGTTGAGTCCTCAAGAAAGTCATCCTACAGATTGGCGCTTGCATGGGTTTATACCCTTCGGTGGTCAGGACGATGGTCAGTCATCGCAATGGCAAAACTGGTTGCCAAGCTGCAAATACCACTGGGACCTGCTTATGGGGATAGAAGTTAAGTGGTTTGGTAGCAGACGTGCTCCGTGGACAGCTAGTTACCTGTTCATAAAATAGACTTCGGTTGCCGATAGACACTGATCCTAGCCTACAGAAGCAAAATATATTCAATTGGAGGAGCAAAAAGGAATGTGGGGGTCGTGAATTCAATGGTACCACTAAAATTGACCTTTGACCTTGGGTTCAAGGGCAACCATATTTTACCGTAAATGCTTTGATGGAACGCTTGCGCTGATGTTAGGACATTTAAGCTTAAATGGGCATCATTTAACCGGGCGACACTTAAACGTGGACAGATAACCAGAAGGACGTTTCACCGGTACGACATTTAATGGTTATGACATTTCACCGTGTCAAACTAACAGGCAGACAATCAATCTGGTTAGGTTAGGTTTAATGACGCCTGGTTAAACGTGACCAAACCCTTGCGCTTATTGACAGAACCCGGAATTTAGAAATTGAATGCAATTAGTTTGGTCAATTTAAACATTTATTTTAGTGTCCTCAATCAATTTAGACATTTATTTTAGTGTCCTCAATCAATTTAGACATTTATTTTAGTGTCCTCGATCAATTTAGACATTTAATTTAGTCCTTTTGTTCCACTTAGATATTGAATTCAGTCGTTTTTGGTCGATTTTAACCCACGTAAGGGATAGCGCGTTTAATGAACATCCCACGCTCAATGAGAGCATTTACGGTAAGCAAAAATGCAAATTTTAAGCACAAAGAGCAATTTTTAGGCACAAAATGCAATTTTTAGGCACAAAATGCAATTTTAAGGCACAACATGCAATTTTTAGGCACAAAATGCAATTTTAAGGCACAACATGCAATTTTTAGGCACAAAATGCAATTTTTAGGTACAAAATGCAATTTTTAGGCACAAAATGCAATTTTTAGGCACAAAATGCAAATTTTAGGCATAAAATGCACTTTTTAGTTGCAAAATGCAAATTTTAGGCATAAAATGCACTTTTTAGTTGCAAAATGTCCAAACCTGCTATATATTTAGTTGCACAAAATTATATCTGAATTGTAAAGCTGGAATCAAAATTCCATGCTCTTCTGCAGCTGCTGTATTGTCTCTGTCTACATAATATGAATGAAACCATATTTGTCACCTGCACATCTGTGACATGGGGGCGTGGAAAAGTCAGTCTGCTTAGTTTTGTCTTTTTACCATTTTCATTCCAATTTATCATTCTTGCTGCCTAACTACTGATCTCTAGGAAGCACGTGAGGGGCCTGGAGGAAATGCCTATCTAGGCAGGGATCTGTGTTCTTTATTTGCTTGTTTCCAGGATATTCACATGACAAGTTGTTGGTTTTGGGACACCTTAGCAGATAGTCTTGTTTTTGGCTCATTTCCTGTATGGAATTATGATTAAAGCGGTTTAACCCAAATTAAGTTAAATTGTTCTCGCTGTCCTGGATGTCTCAATTTAATTGTAGCAGTTAATTAATACGGTTTTGTAATTTTGTGATTTTCTATGCACATGATTGGTGGAACTGATATCATGTGACAAATCCAAAAGTGCACAATTGTTAAAATTGAAATATTACAAAATTGCCTTTTATTGTAACGTATTCAAAAATATATTAAGTTTCACAATGTGGAAAAATGGTGTACGCTGTTCCCATAATGTTTATTTTATGTTGTAAATATTAAATTACCTTATTAATTACTGAAACACTAAAAACAGCAGAAACAGAAACTTGAAATTTGAATACGACTAGTGTAATTTACGCATTGTGAATGTGATACTAAGAGGCCAACAAGTTAACTTGAAAATAATACACAATAGAGTTAAATTAACACGTAAATTTCAATTTCATTTCCAAATTGTTGGAATACAATTACAAAAAATTAATTTTTACCTTGATCGGTTCATTCCCATATGGTTAAAAATATGCATAAGTGTTTTATTTATATATGAAATAATACCTTTGGTAATATAATTGCAATTTGCTAACGATAGTACTCTAAAATACGGTGCGTCCAAAAAGTTTATAATATTATTTTGTTCTGAAATTGTAATGGATTAATTTACTGCAGTGTTCTAGGGTTTTTGTTTCGGAATGAACTCGTTCATACCATTCAATAGTGTGAAATTTAAGCTCTCTTTAAGAAAAAAACAATCCCTATTTTTTATAGTCCGTGTTGCCCAATAAGTTTATAATCAATAAAATCTTATCCAAAAAGTTTATAATATTTCTTTTAATACTACATTCATCATTTGAAATGTTATACCATATACTTTTAATTACGTCAATCAATTCTTGTATTGTTTTTGGTTGTAACTTTTATTAAATACCACAAATTTTTCATTGGGATTCATGTCGGGTGAATTTGGAACCCAACTTAGAACATCCAAATGCAGTTCTTGCATCCAGAGCTTGGTTCTGTTTTGCTGTAAAGCATGGTGCAAGGTCCATCCCATACCACATAGCTTAGGTCTTCCTGATCTCGTCTTGACATCAGTAGTCCCAGTTTCTTCGAATTTTTTAAGTATATTTGATACACTGGCTTGAGAATAATCCGTTCTTGTAGAAATTGCAGTCTGGTTAAAGCCCTGTTCATGTAGAGCAATTGTTATGAATTTCAAACCAATAGCACGCAAAAATGTAATACTAAATGTATTCTCGCAACATGCTATTCATTTCACAATGTATTGCAGTTTATTGCATTGTATTTTTTAACCATATGGGTTTAGGCAGCTGTTTTGAACACATGGCAAAACACCTGCACTCAAAAAATAGAAAACCCAACATTTGCCAAAAATGTTTGCATCACCAGAAGTAAAAACAAAAAAGTCTGAATTTTTTTTTCCAATAAAAATCCTCCACTGCAGCCATTTATCCCACATTTTGGATCCTCACTGGTTTAATAGTGCAAGCCCACAAATCCTCCACCTAATCTCTCCAAATTAGATTTGTCCTATCATTAGCCAATCAGAAATATGCTTATCAAATTGCAGGATTAGGAAAAAGATGATTTGCTGTTTTAGGTCAAAGTTTAAAGGCAGAATCATCGCCCTCCACAGTTCCTCCAGACTTTCCAAAAAGTCTTAGGTTGATTTGTTGTCTTGGCAACCCCCTTTGACATGTGCCAGTGTTCATAACTGCTCTTTAAAACGTAAGTGTTGTCCAAATTAGAGATGGGGATGGTCGAAGAAGTCAGGTTCCACTCATTTTCACATTTAGTGGAACAATTGTCTTAGAAAGTGTCAAATTTGCATTTAAAGGCATGCTCTTAAATCAGGGGTCAGCAAACATTTCTTGTAAAAGGCCAAATAGTACATATTTTAGGTTTTGCGGGCCAATAGGCAGCATGCGAATTCTAAGCTGTAGGAGTTCCACATGCGATCTTTCTCTTAAATCTTAGCTTGCGGGTCGTACAAAACGAGTTTGCAGTAAGGCTTTACAGCCTAGATACGTTCTGGAAAAGTTGGCTGTAAAGCGAAAAGCTGTATAACGAATTAGGGGAACATACACAGGGGATTTTCCCGACTTTTTGGCCGTATAACGAACATTGAGGGCCGTTAATCGAAAAGTGCCATAATTAAAAAAGGCCGTTATAGCGAAATGTCGTATAAAGAGTGGCTGTATAGCGAGGTATAGGTGTATTTGGTTTGTTCGGGTCGTCTGAGATGTGTATGTCGAAGAAGAGTCTGTCGAATAATACATTTCTTCGACACGGAATCTCGGAGAAACATACCATTCGAGTAGTGGTGTGTGAGTACGTCGAAGAAGACACCCTAAAATATGGTCTTTTCAAGCGTTCCACCACTTGTGCCAATGCGTTTTTACTGGGAGAGCTTGGCGAACTTTTCGCCCAACTCCTTGGCCACTCCTTGGCCATCTTCGGAAACCGTTGAACAGTTTCGCTACAATTGTGTGGTGATTTGTAAATGTTTATAATAACATTAAGTGAAGGGTCTGGCCATTATGCTTGTTTTGAATAGTAAGTGCAGTTGCAAGGTGAGGTCAATGTTGAGAAATCATTTTATCATTACATCCCAAAACTGTACTTGCTGTTTGGAAAACTGCAATTATTGATACCGCACATGCTGTAAAGCTGCCTGCTTCGGTCTGTTGCATCGAGCGGCTAGCTTAGATCTTTTTTTCATCGCTCGGTGCAGAAAGCATAGAGGAGTTATGAGAACGTGGCAAAATGCTAAACATACACAATTTCTGGTAAATATGTAACTTTCATTGATTCTTAGAGATATGCTGGACCAGAATTGGGGTTTTAGGCACTGTGGGATTTTGGGGCTTCAGGTTGAGAGGGATTTTGGAGCCCCAGGTTATGAGAGATTTTGGAGCCTCAGGGTTGTGAGGGATTTTAGAGCCCCAATGTTGTGAGGGATTTTAGAGCCCCAGGGTTGTAACGGATTTTGGGGCTTCAGGTTGTGAGGGATTTTGGAGCCCATTGTTATGTAACTATTTGGGCCACATTTTGCATTAAAAAAATTATATCAGACCAAATAATGTTTTAGCAGTGCTTTTTGGGGCCCATAATATTTGGGGCCAGGTTAATGACTAATTGGTAGTACATTAAAAAACAATTGTTATTGATGTGTAAAAATACAGAACATATGTAGAAAAATAAGCAACATTATATTTAACTCTGCCATCTATTTTGGCCTTCTTGTATATTTAAACAAGGTTTTTGCAAAGTTTTAGTGGGAAGGTTCATTTAGGTCAGTTTGGGCCCCGGGCTCCAACTGCTTTAAAGTGAGCCCAAAATAGCACACAACAAGTTTCCTACTCAGACCAAAACCATCAGTGTTTAGGGGTTCCAGGAGCTGTAATTTTGGGGCCCCATGTAGTATTTGATTTTGGGGCTTCAAGCACTATTTAATTTTTGGGCCCCCAGGCACTATTTGATTTTGGGGCCCCAGGCACTATTTGATTTTGGAGCCCCAGCTGCTCCAATTGTGAAAAGTGGTTATTACTTGGACTATATGTAGCACTATTTAAGTGCAAATATTTTCAATTGTGTGAGTCATGCTCATGGGTTTTGAACAGGAAATGAGTCATTCCTGTTACATCCTGTTTGAAGACTTAATGTAAAAACAAGTTTTTGTGATAAAACTGCCAAACATCAATCACCAATACATGTATTGAACAGGCCATAAAAGGAAAACTTGACCTGTTTATCTTGTTAGATAAGAAAGCAGACTTTGGTCCATATCCCAATTGGACTTGGAATCCATAGGTATCAGAGGGTTTTTACCTTCTCACCCTCTATCAAATGGGTTCTCCCAATCCTGGAAAAATAATCTGATTTGATGGATTTCTTGTGATGTTTTTATCTCAAATATTTTTCCTCTCTTTTTTGCACAGTTGGGCAGTTCCATTGCACCAGGAATGAACAAGAGATCAGCATATTCATTTGCATTGAAAACACCAGGTATATATAGAACATTTTGAATTTTTCTCTCTCTTGGATGTATAAAAAAAATGTTAACTGGTGCCAAAAATTGAAAGTTTTTTTATTCCTCCAATAATTGAACATGTTCCATGTGGCTTAGGATCAGTTTGGCAGATTGCCAAATAGTTTGCTATCAAGGATTTTGTAATATATCTTGGAATTTTGGCAGTTGGAAGTTGCAGCAGTTAAAGTTGGGGTTGAATTTCAAGTATTGGGTGTCATGAAAGCAGTGATGCATTGATTTTTCTGGTTGTTTTCAAAAATAGACTGTTCAATTCGATTTTGCAAGTGATGATAGAGCAAGAAAATTGAAGTATTCTGTTGTTGTTTATTTATTAGCTATTAATTCTATACAAAGCTTGAAAACCACAAAGGGGAGATATTTTTATTATCTGGATGTCAAAGCAGATGAACAGTAAGCATAGAGATAGTGAGGGAAATTGAAGTTTTTGTTTCCAGTCAAATTGATTACTATTGCACATCAAAAGCCTTCTGATGAACTAAAAGAAAACAAAACAAATAACTTAAATTTTCCTGGAAACTTTGCATTTTTATAGCATAATTAACACCAAATCATCAAACAGAACAATCAGGCCTTTCGTAAGTTAGTTTGAATCTGACAAAGGTAGAGAGACATAAAATTAGCATTGATTTATTATACCCCATTTAATCTCTTACAATCCAAACTCCATAAAAATTGGGTTGTAGTTCTAGTTCTATCAAAATTTCACCGCAATTGCCGGTCCGTAACACATTTGGACAAAAAATACCGGTCTGCCATATTACATAATTTTAGAAGCACTGATCTAAATGTCTGAAATATTTGTCAAAATTGATCAAGAATGTTAAAATAAATGTTTAAATTGACCAAACCGATTGAATTCAACATCTAGACCAGGGGTTTCCGACAGGCGGCTCGCGATGCCTTTTCGTGCAGCCTGCTATGCCTTTTCTTGCGGCCCGCGATGCTTTTTCTTGCGGCTCGCGATGCCTTTTCTTGCGGCCCACGATGTTTTTTCTTGCGGTCCACGAAGCTTTGTGGAAAAGTACTCTTCTGTAGTAAAGTTTGTGTTTTTAAGTTTTGTTTTCCTTTTTTCCTACCTCAACCGATTATGATGCGGCCTGCCGCTAGACTTGTGGATTAAATTGTGGCCCTCGGACACTTTAGTTGGAAACCCCTGATCTAGACAAAGAACGTGGAAAGAATTTTGATGTTTGGTGATTCGGTTGTTCACTGGGTGGTTTATGTCGAGAAACTGTACTTGCACATTTCTCTGTTGCATTTTTCGTAGCACTTGTTGTTGTTGATTGTATACATTGCGATTTCTCAAGTAAGTTCAAACTTTATTTCAGTTTCTTCGAAAATGATGAGATGTGTTCGTTGCCGAATTGAATACCAGACCCAAAACGAATTTGAAGCACATCTACTCAGTCATATCTATTCAGACGAAATCCCAATTCTCAAACTCGAAGTGCTCAGCAAAAGAGAAATTCGAGACTGGACGAAAAGCCGACAGAGGAGACGGCACAGAGTGTCCTCTTGGGACACAGGGACAGACGAAACCAAAATATACAGCATCGACAGAGCTAGAGGAGGAACCCGCATGCGACTCAGAAGAGTCAGCGATTCCAACAGGGAAGCGTTTTTAACTGCAAATTGGGACCAGAACAATTCAGAATCCCTAGACAGCAGTTTGTCCTCCGAAGTATCCGAATCGGACCTTGACACCACTGATAAACAAACGACGGCCGACATCCCAATCACAGAACCGGTCCAATCAGCTAGCGAAGCACTGCTAACCGATAAGGAACCGGTCCAGCAGACTGTGGAAACAACGCCAACCGATACACAAGTGACGCAGAACGTTATGGATGCAATTTTGACTGCTTTGGACACTGACCAAACTGCCTCCGAAAAAACGGCGGAAGTGCCAACTACGATGGAAACGGCACTAGTTCCGTATAATCCGTTGGAAGACGCTTCGGGAGCCAGTACAAGCAATTTTTCTGTTGTTCCATCTGGGAGTGTCAACAGGATTCCTGATTACCTGACAGCTGTACAACCGCTTGTGGTCAAGAGTGTGTCGGTACCATCGATACAATTCTCCCAGAATAGCCCCAATCAAATGAGCGGAGCGCTTGTACAGCAAAACACGGTGGTGCAACAACACACCACTGTTTTACAGCAGAACATGTACATCCAACAAAATTGGATCCATAATGCCGTCAACTCAGTGATTCTACCGGTCGCGACAAATGCACAGATGGTAATGCCTGTCATGCAGCAGCAGCCGCACTACAACGCATCCCAGATAATGCAAGGATACCCGGTTCTAACAACAGCGCTGAATCATGCTATGACCCAATTTCAGCAGCAGCCAGTGTCAAGCCCTCAGCTGGGCTTACAAGCGGCTTTGCAAGCACCATCAAGCGCGGTTGTTAGCAGTCAATCATTCTCTACACAAATGCAGAGAATGGAGGTTTTGTCTGCAGCTACACAGTCCACAACTGTAAAAGCAAACTTGCCTTCCGGCTACAAGTGCACTTTGTGCCCCACACAGTGCAGGACTAAAGTGGAATTGGACTTGCACACAATGTCTCACAAGGGTTCCCACTTGACATGCAACATATGTGGATTTGTGCTAAATAATTACAATGCTTTCAGAGAGCACAGATTGATTCATCAAACAGCTTCTAACAGCACTAGCGGAGGCTGTGTCCAAGAGAATCCACAAAAGGAGACGCGGATGTTACCGGCAATTTTAAGGCGGCCGGTTCTAGCGACACAGGTTACACAGCGCGAAGTGGTCCAGATCAGCGATGACAGTGCCGTTAGGAAAGGTTCAGTTCTGAAGAAGCCGGAGAACAATTTGAATGAAGCGGCAAAACCATTTATGTCGAAAAGCGTAACGTTTCGAAATCTGCAGGGCGATGTCAGCTCGTGTCTCATAACACCGACAACAAATTCAGTCAAAACTGTTTCGATAGGACCTCCAATGTCCACACTGCCAATCAGTACAAATTCAAAAAGTCTTGTGATAATTCCTACAAGTCAGAAGAAAACTAATTACCCACCACTGATACCAATTCCGTCTACTTCCCAGAGGGTACCGGTCATCCAAAATGTGTTGAGTGCAGGGATCACACCTGGCACCCAGTCACAGAATCAAGGAAACCAAGTACAAGTATTGCCTAAACCACAGACTGAAGTGCGGGCGGCAAATTCAGCAATTTCTCAGATCCTGAAGAATCAACATCTAACGGTCATGCCGATAAATTCTAGGCCAATGACTACTTCGTCTTCGTCGACTACATTTTCTTCTACTTCGGCAACTTCGGCTCCGATTGTCGTGACGGAAACAACTGCTGTGCAACGTCCGCCGAATGTTCCCACACCATTACTGAGGAATAAGGAATTAACCATCACACCGGTTGAGAACCGCCAGCCCGATGTCACATGTCTTGGGAACTTCAAAAGGGCAGATCAAGTAAATTCAAACATCAGCATAGTACCAGTACCAAAACCTCATCAACCGCTTAATAGTCCAACTAACATGTTGGACAATACTTACGCTCGAAGAATGCAACCGATGATGAATAAGGGCATGCCACCATTAGTTCCCAGCACTCAAAGATCCAGCAATTTAGCAAATTGCCAAAATACTCCCACCAATCCGGGAAATTATCAGAGATTACTGAGTAATCCTGGAAATTACCAAAGGCTACCGATGAATCCGGGCAATTATCAAAAGCTACCGAATAGTACGGGAAATCACCAACAATTATCCAGCAACCCATCAAATTACCAAAAACCTCCATTTAATCCTGCCAATTATCAAAAACAGACAATTAATCCAGGATCTTATTCTCAGCAAGTGAGGAACAACAGTGGTATATTTTCCAAAAGTGCATTGTTACCTGGAAATAGGCAATTTCCACCATATCCCATTACATCACAGTCAACAATAACACCTGTAAACAGAATTCCACAAAACACCCAAGTGAGCTACAGTGGTGCTGGGATGGCTGGTGGGCAGCAAGTCAGAAGTCAGCAAAACATTCAATTGCAGCAACCACTGCCAACACCCAGGCAAGTACTGACCATACAAGTACCTAGAATGCAGAACTCAATCCAACAACCAGGAACTACACAGCACAACAGATTCAATTCACCTCTGCAACAACAACAAATGGCTAGAATGGAACAAATGAGACAAATGCAGTATTCTGCACAACAACAACAAAGGCAAGTTCAGCAACAACAACAACAAAGGCAAGTTCAGCAACAACAACAGCAAAGGCAAGTTCAGCAACAACAACAGCAAAGGCAAGCTCAGCAGCAGCAACAGCAAAGACAAGCTCTGCAGCAGCAACAACGGCAAGTCCAGCAACAACAAGCGTACAGAATTCAGTCGAATTATCCACCATTGGCACCTAGGTACCCACAGCAACAGCAAGCAGTAGCTAGACCTCCTAATCCACCGCCATATCCTCTCAGTAGGGGACGACCTAGGCTTTGTGAACGAGCAATTGAAGTCCAACCATCTCGAAATCAGTCGTCGTGCAGATATCTTACACCACAAAATAAGGACCTGTACTACGCTGTCACCAATACTTCGACTCAGAGTTATCCTACTACTTCGTACCAACAAGCAACGAGTAGGCAGTGGCACCAGCCTCAGTACTCAGGTGCCAATGTGGCTGGTAATTGTATGAGACCGAAGGAAACTAGTATCCTTATGCCGCCTCCTTCGCAACCACCTCCCCGACTGAACCACAAATTCCCACCGAGCACTTCCACCCACGAAACAAATATTTCTTTGCCGTACATGAATACCACTCGCCAAGCAAGTGCACAGGATGTTGAATCACTGACTTGTGGGATTTGTTCGAGAGATTTTGCTAATCCAGCTGAACTGTCAAGTCACTTAGTCACTCACACGAAGGATAGAGAAATCGATAACATAAGTCCTGATATAATCTTTTGTTCTGCCTTTTCGCCGCTGACAAACATCAAGCAAGAAAGGCCGTCGACACCGTCGGAGAGTCAGTTTCAGGACGAAGAGAATGATTTTGGATTCATAATTTCTTCAGTGAGGACTGTGTCTGAAGATCAGATGGATTTGGGCGAAGAAATGCAAAGCATAATGTGCATTGACAATTTTGCTACAATAGATGAGGACTTTGTGGAGTTGTTGGAAGTAGATGAAGATGAAGATGTTGCAAAAAGCATTCTAGATGGTGTAATAGATGTGATTGGTGTTACCCATCAATTATTGGATGTTGATGGGATAGAGTCAGAAGTATCCCAAGTCCTGGAGACAATACTGGAGACAGTAATCAGTGAAGAGAAAATCACTGTGGATGAATTCAGTGGAGAAAGTTTTCTCTTGGAGGAATTTGACGATGTTCTTGAAGTTAAAGCAGATGATGCTGCATCTGTTGGAAGTGAAAATGATGACAACAACAGTTTGGTACTGTCGTTGGACGATGAGGATTTTAGTAACGAAACTGAAATGTCAGTGGTTGAAGATAATCTAGACGAAGTGGATTGCGAAGTTCAATCCCTTGCTGACTCAGAAGTTGGAGTCAATCTCTCTTCTATGCAATCTGATTTGGATGATGGACCTGTTACTCTGGCGTGCCATTACTGCGACTGTCCATTCGAAAGACTCCCCGAGGCGTTGGATCATGCAAAAAGCCATTCGCTTAGCCCCAGTGACTTGAGTAAGGAATATCAAAGACTCTGTTCAATCTACTTCTCTAAACTGACTAAAAGTGAACGGCGAAACAGACAAACAAGAGTTGCCTTGGAAAACAAAGACATTGCTCCGAAGCGCAAACTAGCGAACACTTCGGACGACGTTTGCCTTAAAAAGCGAAAAATGTCTTCGAAACAAGTATTGGCTCACGGCGCCAAGCAAAAATATTCCTATTTGAGTCCAGCTTTAAAGATTACTTGTATTAATTGTGGGAAGAAGTTTGGACAATACAAAGTTTACCTCTGTCATAAAAAGAACTGTAATCATTTATTGCCGCGAGAAAGTGCCGATTCACCGAAGTCCTTTCCGTTGTCTGTCACCATACCTCCATCACTTCGTGACTCTTCCATGGTTATTCCAGTTCTTGACTTGCAGAAAGCTGCAATTGAGACCTTGGCATCTTGTGGAGTTACTACATTTATTCCATTGTCATGTAATGGGTCAAATGGGGGCAAATGTGGCCTGGGGATACCTGTGTTGCAGGGAAGTGCTTTAGTAAACATTCAAGTTACGAATAAGTTGAAGGAAATGGGGGTTGTTAATGTAGTTCCGTTAGATCCAGTAGATTTTGCAAATTCGCAAAAGACTAAGATTTGAATCATAATTTATACTTTAATGAATATGTTTTTGTTATTATTATTGTATGTTTTGTAATTTAAGTTTATAATAAACCATTTTCTAACTGTAATTTATTGCCTTTTCAGAATTTGTTTTGTGTTGATAATAAAGTATGATTAAAAACATTGAAGAAATGACGAAGTCCCAAAGTGATTGCAATCTTCACTTGTCTCAGGGATTTACTAAGGTGATTGGTTTGTATCAACTATCAACATTAAAAGGATTGTCATTTGGAAATAGTCAATAAAAGTTGACTTACTATAATGATGTTGGAAGCAATGAATAACTAGTATTTAGCATGCAATCTGCTCAGAGATGAATTGAGGAGGAATATTAGCCCGGGCATTTTTGTAAAAATGGATATTAAAAAATATAATAGTTAGTTTGTCTATGATTGACCCGTAGTGGGCGGTCAACCGGCGTTTTCTTGCGGCCTGCGAAGCTTTCTGGAAAAGTACTCTTCTGTAGCAAAGTTTATGTTTTTAAAGTTTTGTGGCAGTGTTCCTATCTTAGCTGATTATGATGCGGCCCGCCACTAGACTCGTGGATTAAATTGTGGCCCTCGGATACTTTTTAGTTGGAAACACCTGATATAGACAGTGGAAATCAAATGAAAAATCCAAAATAAGATAAACAAGAGGCTGCTAGAAAAAAGTGCCTAGGTTCTACGAAGGTCTTAAATAAGCCCTGCCGTCAGCCCTCCCTTCGGGGGCTTGCCCCCGAAACATCAACCAATCATCTTTGAGTTCTATTCCTCTCTCCGCTTTAGACATAAACAAGCAGGTCACCTCTGTTAATCACATTTAGTAAAGCGGGCAGTGGCAGATCAGCGTACGCTTAGGCTTCGATATCACTAGGGCCTCAAAAATAATTATTGATAAAATAAAAATATTTTTTCTAATTTCCATACATGGAGCCTCCAAATGCTGGTGGTTGTTGAAATGACATCACATCTCTGTGATGTCATACTACAATTTGGTTTCAGTATGGTCCTGAGAATTCATGACATCATCATTAGCTAGACCAATTGAATCTTCAAAAAGAAAAAATTTATTTTAAGAAATCTGTAAGAATAGAAAATAAGGCAAGTGACCATCTTGTTTTATTGTAGAAAGAAATGTGTCTGGAATTAGAAAGAAGTAATCTTAGACTCACAAGCTTAATGCAAAAGTATGAGACTCTTCTTAACCAAAGAGAAAGCTGTCTAAAGAGAAAACCAAAAAATGAATGCCACAGTGCAGCTACAGTCAGTACCCAAACCGAAGAAATGTAAGCAAGACTAAAGAAATTGCTCAATAACTAAGTAAATGCTTATAGTAATCCCCTGCACCAGAATACTGACTTCCCACTTAATCAATCACTGTTGCTGTGGAGATGTGGATCAATTGAGGTTCAATTTGAATACTATGCGCAAGACTTTATCATCTCTGGAGCAAAGTTTGGGCCAGTCTGACAACGAGCAGAAAATTTTAATTAAACAAATTCAAAAACTGAGAGCCCAAAATCAATTGCTCACTTGCCAGCTGGAAATGTACTGTCCAGGATTGCATAACTTGCAAGTGGCTCGAATGGGCGGTGGAACAAATGGAAGCATCAATTTCAATCAGGTATGTTGAACCCTTACATTAAATTAAATGACTGGTATGCAGATTATCAATATTCAGTATGATGTGATGAATAGTTTTTATTCCCTGCAATTTTCTCTTTTACTGGTAAGTAATAATAATAATAATAATAATAATAAATTGGTACATTATAATCACAATTGTAGGCGCCGGCCTATGGGCCCCACAATGCCTTTTAGGGGCCCTGCGACAATGGATCAAAATAATACACTCAACCCTCGTTATACGGCCGCTTTTTATACGGCGTTTCGCCATTACGGCCTTGTGCCATTATCGCTAAATTTGTATTTACGGCCTAATATTTTCAATATACGGCCAAGAATCGGGAAATTCCATAACGAATCAGGAGAAATTGCCCCTGATTCGTTACAGCATATTGATATACAGCCAAGCCAACTTTTCCGGAACCTATCTAGGCCGTAAAGCAAGGATTGAGTGTATTGATTATACGCACTCAGCGATGTTGTACGTTTTTGCTTTACACGAAATATACAATAGCACTTGATTATGAAGTTTTTGCCGAAATGTTTTACGTGAACTGTATTCACAAACTCAAGGGCGCCACACATTAGAGGGTACCGCCCCAGGCTTCCCCCATTAACTTATGGTAGTAGTGGAACTACCAAGCTAGACTTGCTGGAAAGCCAAACTTTTAAGATATTGTGACATTCATTTGCAACAAATTTATTTATTTCAATTTAAGTATGTGGTTTAATTTCTTATTTTTTAGTCTTCATTCTTCACTTAAAAATCTTCAATTTTGAAATTTCACGAATGCAAAACTACGTAATTGAATTTCAGGGCATCAAAAATGATTGCTTTTGTGATTAATAGAAAATCAACAAATTACGAAACCGTACATTTAATTAAACTCCCTAATGACATGTACAGAAGCAATTTTGAATACCAACTAATTGGGCTATTCAGTATCTAGTGATAAGATCAACAGAAAAATACATCCCTTCTGGTAGCTATTTATATTTAAATTGTGTTTGCACAGGACATTAATTAATTAATGCCTGGCAAGCATTTGAAAAATAAATTGTAACAGCTTGCTTGCCTGACAGCAAAATTTGTGTATGCTCTTCGCTTGTCTTTCGGAGTCCCCGATGGCATATCTACATAGCTGAAATTTTACCCTTTCTCTTTGATTTTGTGAATCCAGACTGTTTGTCTTTTTAAAACCAGTCTTTAGGTTGAAAGCAGCTTAAATTTTTGGCTTGTTAAGGGGCATTTTTCATCCTAATTTTTATTATTGATCCAACTTTGCAACCTTCTTCCCAAGGATTATGCATCAAAATGCATAATTCCATTAATTAAATGACCAATTAGATTGAAACTATTTTTTAAAGTTGAAATCATGCACAATTGTTGTGCTAATTTCTTTTTTCAGAACTTGCATTTATGTACCAGGTGTGTATGTATCTACTATCTCACATATTATGCAATGTGTTAGTTCTTTATATATTTTTACTGCAGTTTTATTGTGTGAGGCAATATAATGCATGTGGCTTGAGGGAAGTGAGTTTAGTCTATTACTAGTTTTTTGGGAGGAAGGCAGTGTGGATGCTAAAAATAAAATTTAAGGAAGAGTCTATTACAGTTTGTTGCTAAAGTAAAGTTGGAAAGGATTATAGTTACAAGGAAGTTTTTAAAAAATATATAGAATTTAATAGGTTAAAAAAAAACACTTATTAGAGAGTTTACAGATGGGTTCTTGTTGGTTATACAAAGTCAAGTTAAAAGAAACCTAACTGAGAAAGTTTAAAATTTTGTGTTTGTGGGTTAGCACTTTTGAGTTGTAAAGTTGTAGTTTTGGAAGTGACCAGAGGTCAAGATGATGTCAGTGGGCAGAAAGTGATGTGATTGGTCAGTGATACTTTCTGTGGCAGAAAAAATAGAAATAGAGTCTATATTTTTCTGCTTACTATTTTCTGCTAAAATAAGGAGAAGTGACATCGTAGTAGGACTGGAATTAGAAAAATGTCTGCGCAGAATGGGATGCGCAGTTTGAATTTAGCATCAAGATACCGGGCAGGAATTAATGATTCTGGAGTGGACATAAATACTTAGACTGAGGCTATAAATTCTTAGTTTGGTATAGATAAGTAAAGAGCAAATTGTCAACAGTTTATAAATTTTCTGATATAAATTATATTTCTTTTGTTGTGAAAGCAGGAAGATATTTTTATTTATTTTTTTAGTATTGTGCACTTAAATTCCCTATAAAAATCATATTTTTTCCTACTTTATTGTGTTCCTTTATATCTAGAAACATTAGTATTTCAAGGAAATAGCAAATTATGTCATTTGGAAAATAATTTATATGGGTGTGTTTTTTCATGTGTTATTGATGTTCGGTTACTTTTATGGCCTATCATTTCCCTGAAATTCCTCCTGAACAGAAATTGAATTACACAACATCTCACTCATTGAATCCAAAAATAAATTGATTTCTACACTCATATCAGCTGCCACTTATTTACTTAATTGTCCATTTCACACACTAATTAATTGTGATAACCATCATTCAGAACATACAAAGTACTGAATTTAAGCTACAGCAGCAATATTGGACAAGTTATAAGTAAAATAATTTATTTGTCGATGTTATACAGTTTCAGACGAAATAAGTTTGGTGGTAAAACAACAGAATGAAGCTTCACCTCAATGCACCACTCTATTTTTACAAAGCAGAAGGAAATTATTGAGTGGAAACCAGGGAAAAATGTAGAAGATGATGATTCACTTTTCAGTGAATTGTACTAAAGAGCGGAAGCTCTTTGTAAGGACTTTACCTGTAATTAAGGTCGCATAAAAGTTTTTAGAATGGCATTACATCACATTTCTCAGTACACAGGCATCCAAAAGACAAAGAGTTGTGGTATTGCCAGAATATTGCAACCAGAGTATCTTTATGTAGTCAGTAACTTGTAGTCCCTGATCTGTAATGTCACAACTTAGTGAAAACACTTTTTTGTTTTCTCAATGTCAATGTTGACTGGTCTGCCCATAAGTAAACATGGTATGGATATTCGATAGACTCTCTTTGCGCATTGCCTTCAAATGTCGGAACCAGAACTACCAACGTATTTAGGTTGAAGTGTGAACCAGTACTCTTTGGTGCGAGCATTTTAACTCCATCTTGTTCTAAATAAGCAAGAAGTTGTTGACTTTTCAGAGAAAGTTTGTATACGTGTATAATTTTGGCACAAATTAGACCAATTAAACATTTTTGTGTCCCAAGCAAGTTTTTCGGGACATTGGGACAAAGCATCCAAAAACTGGGACTGTCCCAGTAGAACCTTAACGTCAGGTCACAATTTGACAAGCCGATACTTGTGGACAGGGCCGGCTTAAGGCAGGATCTAGCGCTACACCAGCACAGCGCGTCAAGACTTTTAGGGCGCAAAAATGCACCGTGAATGAAGGGGCGGCTTGCGGACCCAATACTAGTTTCCTGACATCAGGGCCTGGCTTTAGCCATCATCTCTCATGGATCCAAGGGGGTGGCCATGGCCCCATGGCCACTCCCACCCCTCCCTGGGTAGTCTCAGTCATAGTTTTCATGGATCCAGGGAGGTGGTCATGGGGGGCCATGGCCATTCCCACCCCTCCCTGGGTGGTCATAATAAAATTTAAATTCAATAATAAATAATTCTATAATAATGATTTTGTAATTTTATTTTTTGGACAAAATTTCTTAGAATAGCCCAAAAAAAATTATTTTTGGCCAAAAAAAATCGTTTTGGACAAAAAAAAACATTTTATGACCAAAAACATTCAATTTTTGACAAAGACATTTAATTTTTGACAAAGACATTAAATGTTTAACTAAGACATTCAATTTTGGACCAAAATATTCAATTTTGGACCAAAATATTCAATTTTGGACCAAAATATTCAATTTTGGACCAAAATATCCAATTCTGGACCAAAATATCCAATTCTGGACCAAAATATCCAATTCTGGACCTAAATATCAAATTTTGGACCAAAATATTCTTTTTTATCAAAACGAATCAATTTTCCATCAAAACGAATCAATTTTTCATCAAAAAGAATCAATTTTTCATCAAAAAGAATCAATTTTTCATCAAAAAGAATCAATTTTTCATCAAAAAGATTCAATTTTTCACCAAAAAGATTCAAATTTTCACCAAAAAGACTCAATTTTTCATCAAAAAGAATCAATTTTTCATCAAAAATAGGCACCTCCTGTCCAGACCCCAACCCCCACTTGGCTAAAACTAATTTTTATTTGGGTCAGAAAAACCTCGAATGGTCCTGCCTATCTCATTACATTGAAAGTAGCAAAGTTAACTACTAACCTGGACCATCCACCTCTCTTTTTCACCCCATTGGTGCCCAGCTGCAGGGGGGACAGATGGCTAATTCACAGGGGCTGGTGGGGCAGCTCCCCCATGTGCCCTTCATTAGTTAAGCTTATTATGTATGGCTGAGTTCAATGGGCCACTGAGGGACATGTTCCCTCTTCTTCATTGAATTTTATCTTGGTGGTTGTTACATATAGTAAAATAATTTTAGTGTTTTTAATTGTTAGTTAAAACACAAAGGAAATAATGCTGAAATAAATGAAAAGAGAAGTTGTAGTACAACAAAACCAAACAAACAGGAATTGCAACTTACTGATGACACACTTTTGATGGAGAGGAAAGACACAGAACAAATTGAATTTCTTAAGCATCAAGTTGGTAATAAAATTGACAACAAATGTTATTCAAACCAAAAAAAAAGAAATGAATGATCTCATAATTCTTTTAGATGATCTGATGGAAATGGTAGCTAGAAGAGACAGTACCATTTTTCGCCTGTGTGAAGACGTGGTTGCAATGAGAGAATGCAAAGCAACTGCAGAGGTACTATCAGCCGCGTAGCTTCAAATTTTGGGGCCCCATGCAAAAATATTATTGGGCCCCCTCTTCGATTTTTAGGGGCCCAAAAATTCCAACAAAATATAAAATAAAATAAATTATAATTTTTTTCTTTATATTTTTTAAGATTTGGGTCCTAAAAAAGGCTGCGCAAAGGGCCCCAGACTGTAAATACGCCGTTGGGGTCCCAAAAAAGGGTGCGAGAAGGGCCCCAGACCATAAAAACGCCTTTGTGGCCCCAAAATTACCACACAAACATTTCCTAAAAATAATTTTCGAAAATTTTTTTGGAAATTGAAGGGCCCCCAAAACTAAGGGGCCCCAATGCACCACATGGGCCTGCGGTATGGTAGCTACGCCCCTGGGTATTATCCAGTCTAGTGAACTGCATGAAAAACAATTAAGACATTTCTAGGAAAAATATTGGGCCCAATGTTAAGCAGGGGCGGATCTAGGTTTTTCGAGGCCTACGGCTTATTGAAGTCCAATGGGGCCCCACTTTTTGTTAGATTAAGAATCTTTAAAATTCATTTTTAATAACATCAAAATCAGAGTTGAAACATATTTACGATAATAATTCAATTTTTGTGGGTCCTTGACACTTGGGGGCCCAGGGCTTCAGCCCTATTAGTCCTGATGTAGATCCCGGTAGCACAGTATTTTGGACCGGTGCAAGAAGTATTGTGGTACCGGTGCATTTCACCAGCAAAAGTCAGCCATCTAGTCCCACAATTTGAAAAATATTTTGTGCAAACTAAAGATAAATAGTTAATTACAATTTTTAGTGTAA
Source organism: Strigamia transsilvanica (assembly GCA_034701245.1). Classification (NCBI taxonomy): domain Eukaryota; kingdom Metazoa; phylum Arthropoda; class Chilopoda; order Geophilomorpha; family Linotaeniidae; genus Strigamia; species Strigamia transsilvanica. The sequence goes on along the minus strand of JAQIXU010000477.1, from coordinate 13,321 downwards.
AAAAAAAAATAATGGGTCTAATCAATAATCAATAAAATAGTGTGTGAAAAAGTGGTGTAAAATTCAGTTTGTTTTAGTGGAAAAACAGGCCAAGATAATGGACAAATATTTATTTATTTCAAAAGCCAGACACAACTAAGAAAGAGAAAAAAAACTCCAAAAGAATTTGATTGATTTCTTAGTCTGGAACATAGTGATATGTAGTATTGATCCCTAGAACATCAGCAGTGTTGGAATTGCTTTCCCCTCCAGTGTCCTTGAGACATCCTGTTTGAATCCTGCTGAAACCAGTCAGAACTGGTTCATGCTTGAAAGAAATGATAAAAACCATAAAAATGAAAAACAAACCATTTGGAAAGCAGCCAAACATTAAAAAAATTCAAACATTTCCTTCATTTTATTACATCCAAAACACAAGAGATTTCCATTTTTCATTTTCCAGTGCACATTTTAATCCATTCATTTATTCATTCCACTTTTATTGATCTAGAAGACATTAAGCCAAGTAGTAAATTGCCACAATGAAGCAATAGCCAAAGTACTGGACCAATTAAATGATGCAAACAAAGACTTGTTTGTCCTGTGTGAATGTCTGCATAATAAAAAAGGTAAAGAAATGTTGTCTACTAGCAGCTATTTGCCCCCCTGGGATGCCAAGTGAAGTCTTGCAGGAAGAGGAAAGAGGGCAAAGTCATAGCTGAATGACTCAGGCCAAGCCAGGAGCAACTGATGCATCAACAGCACGAATATTACTTGCAAGGAAAACATGTTTTTAAATAGGTCACACTTGACATTTTGGCTGACGCATCTCGAATGTCAATTTTTGGGTTTACATAAAACGCGAAATTTGTGTTTTCATTCTAGTTTTTCATGAATCATTTCCTTTATCCCATTTCCTGGATCTTGTGCAACTTAAAGTGAGAAGAGAGTTGGAAAACACACATCTGATTCGAGAAGTAATTTAGTTTTATGTGGAATAATTATTTGATTAATTCATTTTCGAGTCGATAAGGAAAACGGAATTTATTTGTTTCGGTTTGGGAAGTGATACCACCTTTTAGTGAATTGGACTATTCCAGTGGGGGAAAGATTTAAAATTAATGCTAATGTGCGGGGTGGAGGGTGCGTCGTTGGGACTGACTCGAGTGATCGATCAACTGTTTGGGATGAAATTAGTCACGTCAGGTACGGGATTGCAAGCTGGTTGTCAACTGTTGCCAGGCAACGTATAATGAGCTTGAAGCCGCTTTGGTGCATTCACGGCCCGGATGTTTGTTTTTAATGGCAGATAAGGCTGGATCCAGGCGTGATGAATTCATAATTGAATAATTTTGTCGTTTTTGCATTAAATATTTGATTGGGACGTGAAATACAATTATTATTATTATAAATAAGTGAATCTAATATGATTTGCAGGAAGTTTAATGTGTAGTTATATTTTTTTATATTGGATTTTAATTCGAAATCCTGACAAAGACAGTCGATAAATCCACTGTAATTTTTATTTTCGTTTTTATATGTATAAAAATTGGAGATCTTTCAAGCATTTCTTTCAGTATTGACATATTTATGTCATTTTTGCTAAATTATAGTTTGTGCAGTACATGCGGGTTGCATGTGATCAATAATGTAACATGATTTACACAGCCTGGCGGAAGTAATCAATAAATCCATGTAAAGATTTTTATTATGAGAATAACACAGATAAGATATGAAAGGAAACTTTTTTTTGAAACTTACTATGGCAGTTGCATACAGTGCAGGAATTATTAATATTTTTATTGGAATTGTCACTTTGTGGTCTGTGTTATAGATCAGTTATGTCAGGAATGAACATGCTTGACCTCTTTCACAAGAGACCAATTTGCCATGGGGTTGTTGAACTTTTAATCTTTTCCAGAGGAACAATTTACTTTGTGAAATAAATGCTGTACACAGGCAGAATGAGAGTCTAAGATCAAAGTTGGATGACAGAGATCCTTCTTTGCATGAGGAAGTAAGTGGGCTCATTTAAATTGGGCAAATAAATATTTAAATTAATTTCTTTGTATTGGCAGGAAGTCAACTCTTTAATTGATGCATTGAAAGCAGAAATTAAGAATTTAGATGACAGAATATCACCTACAAAATTGAAAAGTAACAGCAATAAGGTTTTGTGCCCATCCAGGGGGTTCCTGATGGTGTGCCATTTTATGGATTGGTTCCAGCCCATTGTGGACAGGTGGTCATGCATTTTGGGCAACCCAATGTACACTAGGGGTAAAAATGAGCATCTATTCACAACTGGACTGGAATTGATGAAGTTTGAGTTCTAGATTATCTTTGGACATATTGCAGTTTTTGGAAACAACAACTGCCTAAAGTCCAATGAGAAATAGAAACAATTTAAAATTGTGGAAGATTTGGGGCCCCTAAACCTTGAAAACTTCTGTGGGATCTAACCTAAGGTGTTTTATGGGCATAGGATATGGTTCATTTACAGTTCCATCCAGAGAATTTAAATAGTCTTTACCCAGAAAAAAGAAAGTGTGCTTTGGTCTGGACACATTTTTGGAGTTGCCGGCTTGCCGGCTTGCCCTATCTTCGAAACTTTGGGTCTTCGTAATACCGAAGTCATGCTCAGCAAAATGATGCGTTTTTTCCAAATTTGAGTTGCAGTTTTACCTGCATTTTGGTATTTTCCAAACAAGTGGGGCAGAAGCAGGGCCCTCCTTGACCCCCATGAACCTAACTATCCTACGGGTTTGAGATTACAATGACTCAGACAGTCCCAGGGACTCATGTGGGCATTGAAGGATATTCCTGCTGTCTGGACCATATGGCTTACCCTGTCCAATAAACAAACATTAGAGTATGCAATAAATCTTGGATTCTGTGCCCAATTCTTTTGGCCTATTTGCTTCTTACCACAAAAAATGGCTGCCAAGCCCAAAAACCAATGCAGCATACATTCTTTTAATGACACCATTATTTTTGAAGGAAATTCACAGGCTGCTGGAAGTGAAGCCAACTTAAGCCAATGGGGTCTGGCAGCATTTAGTAACTCACAAACTGTGAGAGGAAGCCAATCAACAAGTGAAGTGGCAACCACAGCAGGAAATGCAAAAAAATGCAGCTTTAACCATAGAGACAGATCAGGAAGTGGTGAGTTTTGCCAGATACCATAAATGATTGAAATTTTTAAAATATCCCATTTCAGATGTAGGGAGAAAGAAAACACCTAACTCACATGTTAAAAGGATGGCCCCAATGCCACCAAACATGTTTGCACATGGAGACCAGTTGTGCACAAGCAACCATGCCTTGCAAGCGTCTTGTGTGAAGCATAAAGACAGTAAAAAAAGAGATTTCTTTTCTTGGTGGAAGCACATGAGTCAAGAAAGATAATATTTATTCCATAAAATCATTTTTAAATAATTAATAATGAGTCCAAAATGTCATTTGCTGACCACATGATCAATACAAAAGAACAGTTAATCTGCTTTGTAATGACATTTCAAAAATTGGAAGTTATCCATGTATTACATCATACCCCAGTTGAAGATAAAAAGAAAAAATTGAATCTATTTGAATGTCATGTCTGCATTTTGTTGAAATTTGACCTTAGAAAGAGCTTGGATTCTTGCAAAAATAAGTATAATAAAACACCAACCACAATCCCTATTGAAAAACAAGAGCAGAAGTATAATGGGAAATAAATAAAAGGTTTATTTTGTGTCAGGTTACTCTGTGGCACCAATCTAAATCCAGTCTGTGTTGGGAGAGCCAACTCTTGTGGTAAGGGTGGATGTGTGCAATATTTCACAATTGATTTATAGGCCTGCACTTACTGATTAATTTTCTGTCATTGACTATTAATGCCAGAATCAATATTGAAGGGGAAGTGAAACCAAACACAGAATCTATTTTCTGTGTAAATAAACACAGTATTTTTATATAATCATATTATTTTGCTATCTGATATCATCCTGAAATTGTATCTAATTTCCAGCTGTGGCAGAATCTAAAAATTGCACAAGTCAGCACAAATGGGTTGAAGCAATTAATTTAATTGGATAAATTAGTTTTATGTTGGAATTGTGCCAATGGTGAGTCATAGAATGTTTTAATGTTTGGCAATCTTCATTTATGTGAAGCATGTGTGGTCTGAATGTAATCAGCCAAAACAGAAACACATATTCCCCATGGGGCCTGGATCTGAAATTGATTTTTGTCTTTTTTTTTTCCTTCTTCTGGTTTTACTGATCTGCAGACTCTTATTGCTTTTTTAAAGTGGCTGTTGTGTTCCTTTTGACAAGTCAATTTCACTTTAGGCTGGAGATTTATTATATTGTGTTTTTATTTTTATTAAATAGTAAATGTTATTACTGGAAATATAATCCAATTACCAGAATAAAATCCACAGCAATTTTGGAGGTAAAACTGGTTATTTATCAATGATTAAATAAAAGAAATATTAATATATACCAAATGTACCATTTATGGAGGAAAACAGAGTATTTTGTTTGTCATTTGTCAAACCAAGTATACCAATCATACATTTTGTCTCAAATTACTGTCGGTAGTGCCGGACTTAGCAATTGTGGAACCTAATTAGGACCTTTTATGTGGACTAAAGTTTATTTCAAATTAAGTATTAGGCATATCCAGTGCTTCTCAAATTATGTAATGTTGCGGACCGGTATTTTTTGTCCCAATGTGTGATGGACCAGCATCATATTTTGTCCAATGTGTTACGGACCGGTAAATCCAGGAGCAGATCTACATAGGGACTAAACGACTTCAGCCCTGGGCCCCCAAGTGTAAAAGGCCCACAAAAATTGAATTATGATAAATTTTTAATAGTTTTCATTAGCAATGAGCACTTATCGTATAGTAAAAAATAATAATAATAATAATAATGATAATTTAGAATATTATTTGTTTTATTTGTTTTGATCAATGAGAAAATATATTCTCTTACAAGAGAATTTAGATTTAAAAAGAGCCGCCAAACTTGCAACTGCGTGTGAAGCGGCCATGGCAATGTCTTTGGAAAACTTTGTCACTGCAAAGACTTCAGACGTACCTCTACACTTGGCGGATCAACAAGTGTTCCAAATGCAGATGGGTCGCACAGGGAGGCGTGGTGACCCCTCTAGTAATAAAAAGTTTATGACTAGTTTTGAATTTGTGTGAGTGAGGTCATTTTCCAGGTGGACTCGGGTGCCGAAAGATCTTTGATCTCATGGGGGCAGTTTTCCTTGCTCTGTGAGGAAGAAATGTGTATGCCTAGGTTTAAGACCTACCGATGTTTTGTTAAAAGGGTATCAAAATGCCCCAATTAAAGTTTTTGGCGAATTTAAAACCCTGTTTTGGTATTCAGACGAGCAGTTCAAAACTAGATTTTTAGTGGTCGAGGGGGATGGACCAAATTTACTAGGAAGATATTTAATCTCACAGCTAAATGTGTCATTAGACACCAAAGAAATAGTTCAACCTCTGGTTTTAGAGGCCCACCAGTTGGCTTCCCCACCTGACAGTAGTCAAGTGGACAATTTAGTTATGAAATTTAAAGAAGTGTTTATTGTCAGGTTGGGGGAATTTAAAGGCTCCCAACTCGAATTAAAAATCCGTGATGATGTGGCCCCAAGATTCTTTAGACGTAGACCTGTTCCAGTGCCACTTAGGGCACTGGTCGAACGGGAGATCGACCGACTTGTCTCCAAAAACATTTTTTCTCCGATCACCTTTTCGGAGTGGTACTCAGAAAGACAGATGGGGCCATCCGGCTATGCGATGACTATCGCTCTGCGATTAATTTAGCTATTGAACTCGACCCATACCCACTACCGGCCATCACTGAAATCTTTGGTCGCATTGGCGCCATGCCTATCTTGAACTTAGACTCATGGAAAAATCAGCAAAGATTGCTGCTGTAAACATGATAAAAGGGCTGATAGTGGTCACCCGCCTCCCCTTTGGAACAATCTCCAGTTCGGGGATTTTCCAGTGATGTGCTGAGGGATTGGTTGCAGCTGTAAAGTATGTTTTTGTCTACAAAGACGACCTGCTAGTTCCAACGGTCACTTTCCAGGAACATCTCGTTACCCTGCGCGAAGTTTTACAGCACTTAGTAAGTGCAGGGGAAAATGTAAGTTTGGGCTAACCAAAATAGATTTTCTTGGGATTTGGCTAGCAGAGGGTGGAATCTCACCCCTACCAAACAGGGTCAGGGCCATTTTAGGTATTGCCCCTCCAAGAGATGTTACTGGAATAAAGTCCTTCTTAGGACTTATCAACTTTTGCGGACAATTTGTGTTGGGGCTTTCCACCATGGCTGTTCCCCTTTATGTCCTGCTAGTCAAGGGTTGTCCCTGAAATGGGCAGAGAGGCAGGCAGATGCCTTTTAAAGAATGAAGAGGGCTTTGGTAAACACACCTGTGTTTAAGTTTTATAATTTAGCTATGCCTGCTGTGGTGGTTGCCGGAGCGATACCGAGATCAGGCGGAGGGTACAAGAATGTAATAGTGTTGGAATTGATGCATTTGGTTTGAGAAAAGTTATTGTATTTGATGGAAATGTATAAAAATTGTTATTCATTAACATGAAATGTTAAAGTTAAGTGGCTGTGATAATAGATGTGGCAAAGGAGATGTCTTTTTCTGACAGCCCTTGTGATCATGCGAGGAGTCCTTCTAATAGCATGGTCTAGGAGTCCAAATATGTTTTTCCGCCACAGCAAAAAAAGATGGAGAAGAAGTATCACTCATGGATGGTGCCAAATTGGGCCCCGCAATTGCTAAGGCCGGTCCTGGTCGCTGTCACAGCAAACACCTGGTGAACCTCTTGAAACTATTAATATGGTACCATTTCAGACGAAGAGTTTGTCAGACTTTTAACCAGTCCCCTTTGTGCACTCATTGACCAAAAAACTTTCTCTTTGGATTTTTATTTTGGCATCTATTTACCACCCAGGGCAATGAAAAACCATTTCGATTCAGCAACATTAGCATTGATTCTCTATCTTGACTCTGGTCAGTGGAGTCAACACCAATTGAACCAATTGGATCAGCCCAGTGTCTGGAAAAACTTTCTCGGGACGCAAAAATGTCCCGAATTTCTAAACTTCGATCAATTGCCGATAATGAGAGTAATTTAATTGGTTTAATTTGTGCCGAAATTATACACGTATACAAACTTTCTCTGAAAAGTCAACGACTTCTTGATTATTGAGAACAAGATGGAGTTAAAATGCTCCCACCAAAGAATACTGGCTCACACTTTGACTTAAATACATTGGCAGTCCTGGTTCCGGCATTCGAAGAAAGTGCACGGACAGATTGTTTCCAGTTCCGGTTCCAGTTCGGTGCATTATGGCTATTTTTCCCGACAATTTTGTATCGCTAATGGGTATCCCAGTTTTTTATTTCCGAAATCCAGTCACCCTGATCACCGCTGACATTTCACAAGAGAACTTAACAGCCTGCCCAGACTGCCAGATAATTTTCTATTTTTATTACGTTTCTTTTTTGTATTTGTCCACTAACTGTATACTTACACCATCTAGCATTAAATTAACAAATAAAAAAATAAAAAAACCATGTTTTTAATTTATTGCTTGCATTTCAGTCAGCCCTCAGTTTGCCACTGCCATATTGGCTGCTTCTGTTGAGTCATAACCCCTCCCTCCCCTAGTACCAACATGGGAGTCAACCAACCAGGCATAGTGTTTTTTCCAAAAACACAAAACAGAACCTCTTGGAAGTATTTAACCTGCAACCAGCTGCACATGTGAGTGATTAGTGACAGAAATGTCATAACCACATGTTCACAGCTTGAAAATCTTACATCTGTCACAACTCACAATCCATTTCCATTCAGCCCAGAAAGCCAACCACAGCCAGATGAAACACACATGTGACAGATAAATTGGACCTACCCCAAATACTCCACAGGGGTACAGGGGTACAGGGTGGCTAAATTTCCTGTTGTGAACTATTTTCATTTGACCTTTTTGTTCTTGCAAAACTAGTTTTATTCAAGCAAAACTGGCTTAACTTGGAATACAGATGTGATTGTAATTTTTAATTGCATCAAATTTGAACTGCTGGGCTGTTTGTTAGGCAATAAAATGTTGGCAAGAATGAAGACAAAAATCTGCATAAATGTTGCAGAATTGGAAGTTAAGTTTATTTTTAGTCGTGTTGGGAAAAAAAAGTATTTCTGCAACAGATTTGTATGACTGGAGAGTGATTAAACTAGTTTTTTGCAGTTGGGTATGAAATTTTGGCCACCTATTGGAGAAAATTGTAACTGGATGTTCATTTAAGTTGTGTCAGGACATCTAGTGACATCTAGTGTTGAGTTTGAAACGAATGAAAAGAGTAATTTTTTGTGGAAATCAAGGAAAATGATCAAATGAATTTATCTTCCAAAAGAAAATAAATATTTATCTAAATTAAAAAAAATATGGCAGCGGTGGGATTCGAACCCACGCCTCCGAAGAGACTGGTGCCTTAAACCAGCGCCTTAGACCGCTCGGCCACGCTACCGATACTTAATAATCGTTCAATTTTACGTATAAAAACAATTTTAAAACATCTAACAAATTCTTTTTTAATTTTTCGAACAATTTTTCATCGCTTTATTCGCTTTATTCCTTCCAAAACAACTGAAAACCTCCAAAAACCACCAATTAAATTCCACTTTCCACCACTAGACTCCACTACCGAACAGCGCCACACAAGAATTTCCTCAATTTAAATCCAACTTCACATTTATTAATAAAACTCCCAATTTAAAAACTAAAAAAAAATCAATTCCAAACTAATCTCTCCTATAACCAATCAATCATATTCACAAACCAATTCTCAACGTCTCTCCAACCACGCAATCCCGCCACCGTGCGACAAAACACCGAACACACGACACACTATCATGGCCTTCCCAGTTGTTTGTTGATAGTTGGAACTTAGCACTTCCCATTCAAGCAATGGACACATTCGACCCAATCTTATCACCTCTCCCCCACTTCTCAACTCACAATCTCTCTCAAGATGCAACGTGGAACTAACATCGTCTAGAAATAGGTACAAATCCAACCACTTTATTCCACCATCACAGTGTGGGTCAAACGCGCGCGTTCGTTGCTTTTGTCACATTTTTAATCCTTAAATTACCAAACACTTAAATGTGCACCCAACCCTCTAAAATCACCATTAACTGAACTAAAAACACTGTTTAACACGAATAATGTGTCAACAATGTTGTAATAATGTTGTAACAATGTTGCAGCATTGTTGTAACAATATTTGCAGCAGAAAATGATGGTTTTTGTTTGGTTTTTAGAAAATGTGCATAAATTCAGAGAAATCAACACTTGGTGGTGTGGTATTGATTTACAGCATCCATTTTGGTTACCATGGCAACAATGAGTTCCCATGGTGACAAGTAAGAATAATGACCCACTGCATGCATGAAATTGGAAAAATTGTGTGGTGAATTGCATTTGTTTTGATTCATTTTATATTTGATTGTTTTTGTTTGTTGTTTTTCAGGTTGGGAACAAGATTTTTAGAAGTTACAAAATGGTGGGTGGACAAGGAATTACAGTGAGTCCAAAACACACATTTAAATTGATCGGAAGCGGATCAAGTTTTCTTCGAAAAGGATTTGGACTGCGGAGCAATTCAGGTGACAAAATCAATTTAATTTGAAAAATAAAAAAAAGTAACGGCGGCGATCGCTACGGTAAGGCTACGCTAATACCTAGCTCCCGCCAGGAAATGTAGGCTAGCCTAACATTAGAATCTAGTTCTGGTTCTAGCCGAGAACACTTTCCGCTATTGGCTACATGCTTGCCTGGATATGTGGTTTTTTTAAATTTTCGGTGCGAACACATTAGCCTAATCATTTTGTAGGCTAAATCACCCAGAACTAGATTTAGACGTTAAGCTAGCCCAAACTTTCTGATGCGAACAAGGTATGAGGCTACTTCGCGTAGATTTCGCTTCGGCATCGCTAAACCGAATTCAATACTTTCAGAATGTAACAAAACCACGAAACTATTAAATTTTTTCCTTTTATTACAAAGTAAAGGTCAAAACAAAGTGAAGTTCAAATTACACAATGATTTGAGCTTTAATTATATAAGTCCATAATGGATTTCAAACTGTTTTTAAACGTTGAACCGCAATTAGCATAAACCGACTTATTATTTCCTGTTTATTTTTTACATTTGTAAATAATTAATCGCGTCATTCGCCACTGCCCGGGCCACTTATCGTATATAATATAAATAATACAATAATAATAATAATTTATTTTATTATTTGTTTTAATTTTTATGTTATTAAAAATGAATTTTAAACCCCAATTTAAAGATTCTTAATCTAACAAAAAATGGAGCCTCATTGGACTTCACTAAGCCCTAATCGACAAAAGACGTTACGAAAACCATTTCGTTAAAACGCCGTCGAAATAATCCGACGGAGTTAACGAACGGCCTCTCGTTGCGCGTAGTTATGACAGCATCTACCGATCGCCTAACGGTTCATCCAGCTGTATAGTTGCGATTGAATGTAAATAAACCACAGCTGTCTGGCGAGGAAATGTCAATGACCATTCAATCATGGTTCACTGCATGCTGGGCCATCACTTCCCACAATCCAACGGATTCACTACCATTTCCGCCTACAGCGTATCCTTTCATTCGGCACAAAAGTCGGAGGCTGCCTCCATGTCGCTTTATGTCGGTCATTGCAACCGGAAGTGGCCCACCAATGTTGCCTACCTATGACTACCCATGTGGATTGTGGGCAAGTACTTGGAATTTCTGTTGCATCGATGATATGATTTCGCGAGGTGAGTTCAATCATGTGATACAATGCTGCAATTGGTGGTAGGGCAAATAGCGCAAGGTCTACCGAAGTTTTGGTGTTTTTGCTGCAATGTCTGGAGCAAATCTTATCTGAGACATTTGATAGGGGGTCCCAGGTCAAGATAGAAGATTTTTTTCTCCATCTTTGCTGGTAGGAATGAGCATCTCCATATCATGTTGATAGGTCAATAACCCATTACAGCATAGCAGCTCCTGGGTTGCAGTTGATAATTTTGAGTTGAATAGTGTTATTATCACTTGAAATGATGCTACTAAGTGGTTTTAACTGGAGTCCTTGAGTTGCCATCTGTTGTCAACTGTTTTGTCATAACAGACCACATTCCCTCCCTGTAAGCTGGCATAAAATTGAAATGGGAACATTAATGTGTAGGTTGCCACCTCCCAATCCTTATTGCTCTAATCTGGCGGTGTGGTGGATCAATATGTGGGAAATTGTTTTCTACATGTGAGATTGTGTGAGAATGATACTCATGAATTTGAAGAGTGGTCCCAAGTGGAAGAAATGATGATAACTTGTTCTAGGAATAAGGAAAAAGAGGAAATGTGTGTGTTTCATCCCCTTGTACACGTAGCTGGTAGCGCGTCAAAACAGTGCGGACAAAATAGCACACGTCAAAACTGCGGAAAAACAGCGTGGCGTCAAAACAGCGGGCCGTCAAAATAACATACACAGTTTGCGGCAGTGACTTTTCCCTTATAAAAACTCCCGGTCCACGTGTAAGTATAATGGAAAAGTCATGACTAGAACTTAGCTTACAGTACAACTGGAAATAGCGCAGCCAATTCGGTAATTTTTTGCTATTTACGTCATTGCCCAAAAATTGCAAATGGCAACTACTTGTGATTGCCGCGCTGTTTTGACGCCGCGCTGTTTTGACGCGCGCTGTTTTGTCCGCGCTTTTATGACGTGGAACCCACGCAGCAATGTCCGCTTTGAAGAACACGGGCACACCTAATCGCCGCCAAGGTGAGAAGCAAGCAGGAACTAATTTGCTTTTCATCTTTACTCTCTTGACCCGTGGTGCTAAACGAGCGTACTGCAGCTAACGGTTAATAATTAAGAATTAGTCGGCTCGTGTTTTCCGGAAGTAATGACGATAATTTGTCCTAGGAATAAGGAAAAAGACAAAATGTGTGTAGCTCATCCCCTTGTACACGTAGCAATGTTCGCTTCGCAGAACACTGGCACACCTAATCGCCGCCGAGTTGAAAAGCAAGCAGGAACTAATTTGCTTTTCAACTTTACTCTCTTGACCCGTGGTGCTAAACGAGCGTACCGCAGCTAACGGTTAAGAATTAAGAAGTAGTCGGCACGTGTTTTCCGGGTTTCGGTTTAATAGTGCCGGTCAATTAAGGGTTTATCGGTGGATTTGGTTTTGGTTTTTGTCAATTTTATGGCTTTTGTCAGTTTTTGGTATTATGGGTGCACTCTGGTGGCTTTGGGGTGCATTTTTTATTTATTGTTATAATTTTTTTTTTTTTTTTTTTTTGTTTTTTGATCTGAAACAGGATGTTGTAAAGTAATACTTTTGAAAGTAAAAAAAAAAGTAAAACAAGAAAAAATTTCCACTAATAAAAAATGAACAAAGAAGTGGAACTAGAAACAGACCAACACATGGTTTGGATTTGGAACAAGTCCAAGTTTGAAAAACATGTGTTGTTTATGGTGGTAAACAGTTTTTAGGGTTAAAATATGTAAATTTTGATGCAGTGCTCAAGATGGATTGAAATTGAATTTTTTTTTTTTTTGGAAAATGGCGGGTTGTTGGTTGTCGCTATGGCAACGGGACGAAGTTGTAAGACTGGTTGGATGGAATTGCGCGTTTTAACATTTTAAATCGATTTTATGTGGCCGATTTTTCTTTTTTTTTTCCTTTTGGTTAAAATTGAGAGGAAAGGGAATTGATCCGCGACGCGTTGACATGGTTGTGACGTGATGCGAACCTGCTGGTTTGTTTTCCGCTTTCCTTGTCGTTTTGGGCCGATTGAATTTTTCGATATTTTGGTGTAAAAATTGTTTAATTTCGAAAAAATTGTTTTAAAAAAAATTATAGGTTTTTGATTTATTTGAAAAAATTATTAAATTTTGATAAATTTGAAAATATTATTAAATTTTGATAAATTTGAAAATATTATTAAATTTTGATTAATTTGAAAAAATTATTAAATTTTGATAAATTTGAAAAAATTATTAAATTTTGAAATATTCACAAACAAATTATGAAATTTTGAAATTTTCGAATAATTCTAGACAAATGGATCAAAACTCTGAAATTTTGAAGAAAAACAGCGAAATTTTTATAATTTTGGAAAATATTTATTAAATTTCTAAAATTTTGGGAAATATTTATTAAATTTCTAAAATTTTGGAAAATATTTATTAAATTTCTAAAATTTTGGGAAATATTTATTAAATTTCTAAAATTTTGGAAAATATTT
>JAQIXU010000476.1:0-32894 GCA_034701245.1 Strigamia transsilvanica | reverse complement strand
TGAGATCGAAGAACAGTGTTCTTCGAAACGGATTTGCTTCGAAGTGGAATAACCCATATGGTTCAAAAATTTATTTTACAATATATTTTTAGGTTTGCCTGAATAATACATTCCAAAATATATCACTTTTCATGGAATTCAATTATATTAGTTGTAATACATTTTATTAAATGTATTTTGACAGTGCATTCATATTTCACAAGTAATAAAATTGTGGAATAGATTTTACAAAATGTATTATCATTTGCATGCAAAAATGTAGTACTGTACAAAATGTATTGTCGAGCTACCGGTACGCGATAAGTGGATTTTGAATGGGATTTTTGATATTTTGTGCAAGAATTTGATTTTTTTTGAGGAGATTTGGACTATTTTTGGATTTTTGGTGTTTGATTTTGTGATTTTTGATATTTCACTACAGTTTTTAATTTTTTGGGGAAAAATTCTCATTTTTTGAATGAAATTTTGGTTTTATTTGTGGAAATTTCAATATTTTTGGGGAAAATAATTTTTTTTTAAATTCTTGGTGTTTGACCTACTGGTACTTTGTACTCTACTAACAGGTACACCATATGGGTGGACATCCAATTTGCTTTGTGGGAACTTAAATGTCACTTATCAGGTTGAAGAAACCAAATTGCCCAACCAAAACCTCTGTTCACACCAAGTCATTTCACTATCAAATTGTCCAAAATGATTTCAGTGTCTTTAAGAAAGATTAATTATCTGCTGGAAATAATGACTGCACTTTTTACTGTGGGATGAATCCCACGTTTTATATTTTTTTTAGCATCAATGAAACAGTTACCTAGACCTTGGCTAATTCCTAACTAGACCTCTTCACAATTATAGTGATCACTTACCGTGGTATGAACCTCAGCATTAAAGTGAAAAGTGTTATTTTTTTATCATCTCTTTCTTTTCCCAAGCTTTGCATCAGTGATCAAGTGATAAATTCACACACACTAGTTGCCCAATTTATATAGTTGCTTTTAATTGTCACAATTTTCCATGTGGGAGATAAATTGTGTGTGACTTACTTGCTGAAAAGAGATAGTGTACAAGCATTTTCCAAGATTGTTTTCATTAATCAAGAAAATCAAAAGAAAATTGAATTTTTCTGTATTTTTGGTTGCAGCGGAGAGTGATAAAAATAGAATGTGATATGGATTTTGTTTTGGCTTGGGAAAAGGATGGCAAACAAGACAACTTTGATTTGAGCCGGAGACATTAAGTGGTTTTTAAAAATGGAAATGAGTAGGAGAAATCAATAGACATTTTATATTTCTTTGATGTACAGTTGAAAGAAGCTGCTTTGTGTTGTCAATGTTGTCAGGTATAGGAAATTTCCTCAGAGATATGCATAGCGTATATTAATGTTGAAGTGTAAATCGATAAAATAATATCTGGTAGATTTCTAGTGAAGGAATAAAGCTGCCTTCTGGCAAAATAAAAATAAATGTTTCAAAGTAACTGACCAGACTCAATGCTGCTTAACTTTTGTGTTCTAACGGTAACCGGTGACCAGTGTAAGGCAGGGCCGGATAAAGGGCTTGGGGGGCCCAGGGCACTTGAGATACCCTTTGGGGGTATGAATTTTTGTTTTTACTAAAAAATTTGGGCTCCCTTGCAAAAATGTTATTGCCTACCCTCTCAAGGACCGGATTTAGGTCTTGGCGCATTGGACCTCCGATTTTTAGGGGCTCAAAAATTCCAAAAAAGAAAGAATAAAATTTCCAAAAAATTTCCAAAGAAAGGTTTTAGGAAATAATTTGTTTCTTCAAAATTAAGATTTGGGCCGCATAAAAGGCTGTGGGAATGGTTCCCAGTTTGTAAAAGTGCCTTTGGGGCCCAAAGTTACAACAAAAAAATTCAAAAATTGAGTTTTAAAATTTTTAATTTTCGGATGGGGGCTCCTTTATGTGTGTGGTTTCATAATGTTAGAATATTGAAGAGGAAAATTACAACTGAGAATCTTGACTTGCCCCTACATTTGATGTTTGGAATTGTATACATTACAACTTCATTTCCTGTTTTCAACTTTAAAAGTTGTAGGAAAAAAGTTAATTGGGTCTTTCTGCCACATTAATGATTTTGGGTGGAAGATTAATATGAGGAAAAAAATTAATCTTTTTGCTCATTTACCAGACTAATTACAAGCAGGGAGATAAAAAGCAATGTCTTGTTGCTGAAATATAACAAGTTTTCTAAAACTGGATGTTTTCGGGGTAAACTGGAGCGACTGATGAATTACATGTGTTTACCAGCACTGAAAGGAAATGATTGATGACTGCTGTACGTGACTACATTCCATCTACTCCAGATCACGTTTCAATCAAATAGCACTATTGTCCAAGACAACTTACTTGGCGAATAGGAAAAAGCTTGAGTGCTTGGAGACAGAATCTCACCGAGGCGTGATACGAATGGAAATGAAAAGCAAGAATCTTTTACAAGACCCGGATGTATAATTTGTGGAAATATTATGGAGGATAGTTCAATCGAAAGTGCTCTATATTGACTATTGCAAATACAGTTTCACTACTGATGATGATCTTAAGATCGAAAGGCCTTCAGTGACAAATTTAATTTTTTGTTTTATTTGGAAAGAGCGCCAATAATGCCATAAAGAAATCATCATATCAAAATCAAACTTGAGCGCATAGGATAGAACAGCATTTCCCAAATTTTTTTGACCGCGGCCCGGTACGAGATTTTAAAATTTTTCGCGATCCACCTTATGAAAAAAAAACCATTTATTTGCAAAACAAATTTTATTTTTTAATAAAAATCAAGTTATAAACTTTGTTTTCCTAGTGTCTATTAGACACTAGGAATAGTGGCAAAGTGTGTATGAAAAAAAAAATATGTAAAAATTTTTTTTTTTTTAATTTTACAATTTTTTTGTGCGACCCGGCAAAATTTTTCTACGACCTGGTGCTGGGTCGCGACCCACACTTTGGGAAACGCTGGGATAGAATAATGAAGACAATTCTTGTATTTTTCTTTTTACGGAATTGCTGCTAAAGAATAATCTTTCTTGAGTATTCTGGAGTTGTTTCTTGGTTTATCCAGCTATTATTTATTCACTCATAATTTGGTCTGTTGGGAGTTGTTTGAGGAGGTTGTGCTAGGCTGCCCCATTTTGTTTTGTGGCAACAATATCACACAAACTACCTTGTGCTTGATTTTCTATTGCAGACACCTCTTTCTGATATCTCGGTGCCTAAAAACATAATACCCAAGGTTGGACTGAGCAGTCAAAGTTTTGGGAGAAGACACAATCTTGAAGCTCTAAGAAGAAAAGTTGTGTGACATTTTCAGACTAAAATTACATCAAACTAATTAAAAATTTAATTAAGTGAAAACTGAGCTCTTGATGTTTGCAGCTTCATAGATTATGATGGATAATTCAGTGCCAGCTAAAGAAATCTAATAACCCCAGACACCCAAGGTAAAATAACATGGCATTCTAACCTAACCCTGTCATGTTTATAAAATTACCTATTTTATTCACTTATAAGCCCAAATGTAGTTTATGTTGACTGATTGTCACCATTCAATGCACTCTGGTAAGTTGTCTAGTGGTTCACCACAAATGTGTGAAATGGAAGCTGCCATTTTTTTACGACATCACCTGATGGCGCTTTAGTTAACCATTCTATTGATTGCTGCTCTCTTTTACCTACTTCCTGTTTGAAATTAAAAACCACTAATTAAGGTTGTTAGCTTATGACAAAAATCTCATTTGCAATGCATTTCATTATACATTTTATTAAATGTTTTATCATTAGCATGCAAAAATGTAGTACAAAATGTATTCTCAAGAATATTGTGAAACTTAATACTTAAATCCAATATATTTTTTAACCATATGGGAAAGTATGTTGGTTCACATTTTCTGCTTACAGTGTAGTTTTCTCAGACACAAAAGGTAAATTAGCACATTTTTATGGTAGGTCATGGTGGGTTAGTCGTGGGCTATCTGTATTCCTAAAGCTAGGAGAGCAATAGAACTAAAAGATGGTTGTCCAATAGAGCTCATATCATTTATTGTCAATTCCAAATATTTATTATGGATTCTTTGAACTATATTTTATAGGTCTTTACACCACTAATGGCAATGGCTTAGAAGGCCCCGTATTTACCCAAGAGCCAGATGATGTAATCGAATTTTCTAACTCAAGCGGAGTCCAAATTGACTGCAATGCTGAAGGCACACCTCAACCTTCAGTCGGTTGGCAACTAGCCGACGGATCATCAATTTCGAACATCACAAATCTCAGATTCGTCTATCCAAACGGAACCTTATTCCTACCGCCGTTTAAAGCCGAAGAGTACAGACAAGATGTCCACACTGCCACCTACAAATGCACTGCCTCAAATCTTGTAGGAACTATTTTCAGCAGAGATGTTGCAATAAGAGCAGGTGTTTATTAATACCGTGAACTTCCCCTAGACCAGGCACAGACGGGTCCTGCACAAAGTGCCCACTCTACAGACTTTCAGTGCTACCGACAGGGCCATTTTAAGACATTTGGAGGCCCTAGGCATGTTTTCCCTAGAGGTCTCCTCTGTTTATCTTATTTTGTATTCTTATTAATTTTTACTGTCTACGTATTAATTTTTTTAAGTGAAATATTATAGGCCCTAAAACTTTGTAGGCCGTTAAAAGTTTGTACGCCCTAGACATTAGAGAGTTTGCGGACATGCCTTTTTCCTTCTAAACAGCCATCCTTATGACTTTATGGCGTCATAAGCATAAGGATGGACTGTAAGCATAAGCAAAATGGATTTGTATGAGAGTACCTTATAGAATAAGGCAGCCAATCAGATGTTGTTTTCTTATGATTTCTCAAAATGGCTGCCAACAATTTTTTGTCCACCTCACAACGTTGCTTGAACAATTAGCTTGTTATAAATATTAGAATTGTTAAAATCAAGTAGGGTTTAATCAATCATAGTGTGATAAACTAAACTGCTACTTTTGTTGGCTATATGATTGCAATATTATTGAAATACAATGCTTCAAAGCCTTTAACATTGGGTATCGTCCTGTGGACAGAGCCCACAAGAGTTCCAGTCTTACTCTAACACATGCTGCAGTTTTGATCATGTGATCATGTGATCAAAATTACTATTTTAAGAACATAACATAAGGTTATAAGGAAAGTTGCCACAACCAAGTTTATAATCTCATAAGGTTGTAACACTATAAGGTCATAAGGATGGCCATTTATAAGGAAAAGGCCATGTCTGCAAACTCTCTACTGTGTCTACGCGGCCTAATGGATAAAACAACTTTGACTATCGGACAAAGAGGCTCCTTTATTTTTGCCCGGTTTTTGGTGTGCCTGGTCTAGGGGGAGTTCACTGTAGTCTGAAAACTAGTCTGTTGTAATGACATTTTTAATTTCATATCATGATTGCCCGTCTTGTTGACCAATCAGCTAGCTATTCAAAAATTTTATCGATAGTGTCGTTATAACAAACTAGATATTGACGTTTGGTGCTTCGTTGTAACCAGTGATTTTTTTTCTCTGTAATCTAGTGACAATCCAACCATTTGATGTGTATGTTTACAATGTCTACATCATTCGGGGGAACACTGCTGTCATTAGATGTCACGTGCCAAGTTTTCTTACAGAGTATGTGGAAGTTCTTTCTTGGATCCGAGACGGAGCTTTCACTATTCAAGTCAACGGCATAGAAAAGGGTCGGTATAAATTGAGTTTCAATTGAATTATGGATGTTCAATGGGTTGTTGATGTCATATCTTTTTCAACCAACTTCAGAAGGAAAATATGCTGTTCTTCCAAGCGGAGAATTATTGTTGAAAAATGCAGGTCCGGAGGATGCGCAGACAACGTTTCGGTGTCAAGCGAGGCACAAACTCACTAAAGAGATCAAAACTAGTGTTTCAGCTGGGAAGTTATTTGTAACTGGTAATAATTGATTGATTCAGCAATTTTTAAGAATATCTGAAGAGTGGAAAGAAATTACAGACAAAGCAATTCCACGGTGTATTTGCCGAAGTGCTTGATTGTACATTCTCTTCACAATTCATCCATTCTTGTTGTTATTAGTTGTAGTACCAATTTTCTAATCACAGAACCTGAAGGCAATGTGCCACCAAGAATGCTAATACATCAGACATCTGTTGTTGTCGAAGAAGGTCAGGATGCAATTATCCCATGTGTGTCTAATGGCCACCCAGTTCCTGTAGAGAAGTAATAAATCATTAGAGAATTTGGTAAATCTAATCAAGGTAATTATCATGCGTGGTTTTAGGTGGTATTCTAGTCTTTCCTCTGTGATCAAACCTATTACTGAAGATGCGCGGTACAGAATAGTTCAAGGAGCTTTAATCATAATTGATGTTCAACAATATGATGCTGGAAAATTTATATGCGAATCAACAAACGGAGCCGGTACACAACAGATGGAAACAGAATTGATAGTATTTGGTAAGTATATAGTCACTGGCAGGGCCGTGCGGTGTGGGTGTATGAGGCATAAATCAAACAAATAACTTCTAAGACAGACCTATGTTTGCACAAAGGCGCATCTTACCCATTGCGCGGCCCTGTCTATTGGCAGTTTTAGTGTTAGCGATAGGGCTGAATATTCAATGATTTGTATTTAGGCCGTCTGTTTGCTACAATAACACCGCCCATTGCTGTGATTGATATTGGGCACAAAACTACCTTCAACTGTGAAGTGACGGGTTATCCAATTAAGAATATTCAGTGGTTAAAAGACGGAAAGCAAGTGTCGCACTTCGAAAACCAACTGAATAAGAACAATGCCACTTTGACCGTGAAATCGGTCAGTGCTGCCGACAAAGGCATGTATCAATGTTTTGTGAAAAATGATTTTGATGTGGTGCATGCTTCGGCGAGGTTAAAATTGGGAGGTGAGTGACTACTAAGGGTTTTAACATATTAGTTACTGATTGCAATTGAGTACAGATTCACCTCCTGAGTTCCTGACAACATTTGAAGGAAAAACTTTAAGGCCAAAGGATTCCTTAAGCATTGTGTGCGAAGCAACTGGCACGCCAACTCCTGAAATTTCTTGGACGCTGGACGGCATGACTGTTAGAGGAAACAGTCAGAAGGAATCAGCGGACAGCATAATCAGTTGGTTAAACATTACCAGTCTCAAAGTTGAAAATGGAGGAGTCTATACGTGTCATGCGAAAAACAGAAAAGGCAGCGTTGAATACTCCTCGCGGATATATGTTCATGGTATGGGATAAGTGCAAAACATGTAACTTGGGTGAAATGTTTCAAGGAGATATCATGCATGTTTTATTCAATTCATAGGAAAGTTAGAAGCGCGAAGTCGGCCAAAGATATCTGCAATCTCAGGTGATACCGTGTGGTTGAATTGTCCCATATATGGATATCCATTCGACACGCTAACATGGGAAAAAGGTACGTACAACTAGGCGGAGCATGCGCATCATTTGAAAGTGACAAAGAAAGTCAGGAAAGTAGATCGAGATTTACTTTCTAAGGTGACTTTTTTTAATAGTGACGTAAAAAGCATCACTTCCGCCTTCTAAAAGGAAGGAAAGTGACTTGCTTAATGATATGCTTAAATTCAGCGAGTACTCTCGTCTGATCTGAGGTCACGATTTTTTCTTTTTTCCTTTAAGAATTAAACGTACCTAGTGACAAATAGCTGTTGTGTATGTAATCTAGGTGACGATATCCTTCCTGCCCATTTACGACAAGTTATTTTGAAGAATGGAACACTTCGCTTAGAAAATGTTCAACGAGGCCGGGACGAAGGACGATACGTTTGCAGCGTTCGAAACAGCAATGGAGAGTCTGCGCGGGGATATGTCGATATTACCATACTGGGTATAAATGAAAAATGTTGAAAATGTCGCTTATAATCACAATAAATGTGTAATAATGTTTTGTAAATAATTTTTCAGAAAATTTGTTTATCAATTGAATCCGGCATCAAATTGCAAGCCGTTATTGTTACTAATCGATTGAATGTGCTAATTTCAGTGCCACCAAAAATAACGCCATTTTTCTTTCAAGAAGATGTAGTGCGGCAAGGTTCTAGGGCCCGTTTACAGTGTGTTGTCAGTGATGGCGACACCCCAATGACAATCAAATGGTTAAAAGATGGTAGTGAAATTTCTAAAGCATTAGGTATCACAATTCGCGAGATCGACGAATACTCCAGTATACTCATGATACCTGCCATCAATCCGCAACATAATGGGAATTACACCTGTGTGGCCATTAACAAAGCAGCCACTGCTAAATTTACCACCAACTTAGCGGTGAATGGTAGGCTACAACTCCCCAAACTTAATACTTATCCTTTTTTTGCAGTTGAAAAATTAATTTAATGTGTAAAACCTGTCAAGAATAGATGTAGATTATAGAAATAGACATCCCTTTTTACACTAATACTTTAATAAAATGATAGAAATTAAACTAGAATAGATAAATAATTAATATCTATTTAACTGTGATAGAAATGTGCTTCAATTGTCCTTTTACGCCTGTGATAGAACAAAAAAATACTCAGTGGTGCATTAAGTGCTAGACCGTATTACCCCGCTTTGAGAGGCATGTTGCTGTAAGTGAAATTACCAACTTTTGGAAATATCAAGTAAATATTGGCGGAAAAATAATTCTAAAAAAGGTGCTGGATCTAAGCGCGATTTACTAACAGTCTGGTCAAACTCAAGGTGCAGCGGCATGCCGCTTAAAGCCGGGTAATGTGGTAAGAGGCTGTAAAGAACAAATATTAAAAATGGCATTTTTGATCTGTTTTGGTATTGAAATGACATTTTTTGACTTTGGAAAGGCAGTGCTTCATTTTGCTGTTGGCTTTACTGCTTGCTGGGGCTTCAAAATTGCTTAATGCACCACTGGCAATACAGTTTTACTGATTCTGAACAATTTTATGGTTTTTATGAGCAGAATAATTCAATTTTCAAAAAAGAATAACATTCAGGTTACAAAACAGAAATTTATCAATAAATAAATCCAAAGTGAATTGACAATAATCAAAAATTCACAAACAGCATCAATTCTTGACCAAGAAATCCAACTCACAATATTGTATATTTATTGTACTAAGCTTACATTACAAAATTGATTCCTAATACAAGTGTAATTGTCTTATACAGGTACTCACAAGACTGGCTTCTACAAGAATTATTTGTTTTTTTTATTTTTATATTTTTATATTTTTTCAATTTAGCTTAATATACACATTGCGTGTATACTTGACTTTACATATTCTATTTCCAGTTGCACCACAAATAGTGCCATTTTCATTTGCACACGAAAATATTTATGAGGGAGTTTTGGTCCGGGTTTCTTGTGTAGTTTTTCAAGGAGATTTGCCATTAGATCTGACATGGTTTAAAGACGATGTTCCAGTAACGACACATTCCGACATCAAAATTAGAGTGATCGACGAACATTCCAGCATACTAACCATAAATACTGTTTCTTCCCGACACGCGGGAAAATACACATGTAGCGCGAAAAACGGAGCCGCCGAAACCAATCACACAGCCATTCTCACAGTTAATGGTAATTTGTACATCATGTCACACTATTTACGCTTTCATTTTTACAGTTCCGCCAATAATCGTACCATTCACATTCCAAGACGAGCATTTGTTAGAAGGCATGCTTGTTCGGGTCACGTGCGTAGTGAGTCGCGGCGATTTGCCGATGAGAATCACTTGGCTCAAGGACGGGGACCTAGTCCCCAAAGAATTAGTTGTGACCATAAGAGATTTTGATGAGTACTCCAGTGTCCTTTCTATCGATCCATTAAGTGCCCACCATAATGGGAAATACACTTGCACGGCGACTAATCACGCTGGCTTCGCAAACCACACGGCTGAACTCAGAGTCAATGGTAAAAAGGTTTTAGCAATGCAGTATGTAGGCCGACTTCCGAATTCCAAATTTCACTCTACGACTATCTCTTCTACTTACTGGTCTGTTTACTTGGCTATCTTTCTTACAATTACAAACAACATCATTGCAAATCATATTTTATGTTCATTTTCCGCTTGCTGACTTTTTATTAACTGTTATGTTACTTCCTGGGTAGTGGGAAGTCAATAACTTGAATACAGGGGAAAACTAAGTTGTTTTTGAATAAGAATTGTCTTATTTGTTGAGCAAACAAGATCACCTGATAGGGATTAGTAATTTCACAAAATAGGACATTTTGGGATGATTTTAAAAATTACAAAGAAAAATTGATTTTTTTTATACAATTCTTGACTACATGAGGTTACATTATACCAGAATATGTTTCTTCTGACTAATTCTATCATTATGTCTATGGAAATCTTTTTTTTTTACTATGATACTAAATTATTCTGTCTAGAAGTAGTGGACTTCTCGTAGTCTTAGTATATGACTTCAGCTGTTTCTCTTCAATCATTTACTATACAAATTCTTTTTTATTCTATGACCATTTCAATTATGACTCACTGTCTATACTTCTGTCATTCTGGCAATTTTTTAGTTTTTTGTTTTTTAGAAATTGTAGTCACTGCATACTCTGACTAAACATGTTCATTAAAATTTGATGTTTATTTCAGTTTGTAATGGAATAAAATTTCTAAATAAGACATAAATCTAAGCATCAAATTTACTGAACTGTTTGGTTAATTTTATTTTTTTTAAATTTTGTTATAAATAAAAAATATCACATTTCCGCAATTAAGCATTGCACTTGATTAGTAACTGCCCTTGAATTGTAGTCACAACAAAATTTGTGCCCAACTCGAATTTACTTATAAATTTGAATTTCTGAAATAAGAGCAGTGGTTCTTAATTGCGGAAATACGGTAACATTTAAAAAAAAATTCAAATTGGTCAAATGTGAAAGAAAACATTCACAAAATTTTATTGAAAAAAAAACAAAAGATTTATAAACTTGTTGAAAACACAAATTAATTCATAATTTCAACATTTTCCAGTTCCGCCTCATTGGGTGATCAAACCGCAAGACATGCACGCCTTAGTTGATAGTGCTGTCATAATTGACTGCATGGCAGAAGGGTTTCCAAAACCAACCATTCAGTGGATGAAAACCAGAGGTGTGCACCTAAAAGAATATTCAACTTTTTTTTCATATTCAATCAGCAAATTTCCATATATTAGGCAACAACCCGAATGATCAACGGGATTTGGTCGCCACTAATGGCCACAGCCAAATTTTGCAAAATGGATCTTTGCGAATACCCTACTTGAATGAACACAATGAAGGATATTATTTCTGTCATGCTTCTAATGGAATTGGGGATGGGTTGAGCAAAGCCATGTATCTTAAAATTTATCGTAAGTGCTCAAGTATTTCTTTCTTGTTTTCATGATAATCATTGATTTTTTTAGGCCCAACAAGATTTCTAACCAAAAATAATGATAAATCATTCAGTATCAATGAGAAAATTCATCTGATTTGTGAAGCAAAAGGAGATTTGCCCATTAGTTTTAATTGGAAACTTAATAATAAAACAATTGACATTCATCGTAATTTAAGGTAATGTTTTACCCTGTAATTTTGGCAGCATAATTTCGATTCACCCTGTATATTGATTTTATTTTTTACTTATTAAATAAAGCTTTCCTGTTTTCTTGACAGATTTCAGCTACGATCTAAGGAGAATGCAACAAAGAATTCAGCAATAAGCGAACTGTTCATTTCCAATGCAAAGAAAAATGATTCAAACACGTATGTTTGTATTGCTAAGAATGATTATGGCAGTGATGAAACTCATTTCCATGTTACTATTTTAGGTATGCTTGGAGAAATAAAAATATATTTTCTGTTTAATGTTTTTTTTTAATTATTTAATTAATTAATTTTTAATTAGATGTGCCGGATCCACCAGTGTTAATCGAAGTCAAATCAGCAGGAAATGGAAGCAATGAAGTTAAATGGCAAATCCCACAAGACGGAAGCAGTCCGATTACTCATTTCTTGTTGCAGTATAAAGAAAAAAAGGGTAACTTATATAGATTTTAACCAGAAGTGTAATAACTTAGCAGCCCCTTTCTTCTGCTGCTGTTTGCGAATTCAGACGTGGGAAAATAATCAAACAAAATTAATTTCCAAATTTTATTAAGCATCTTTATTATTGATTTGACCTCCAACCATAAAATGAAAAAAGTAAAAAAATTATCTTTTGGTTTGGCTGCCCCTAGAATTGGGTTATCTATGTTCTGTACGGAATAACCATGCTTGAGTATTTTCCTGACTTTTCACTTTTGTTGAATCAGCAAAAGTGAAATTTTGGTGTACTTGCTGATTTATCGGTTGTTGATGCCGGTAATATTGGCATATTTGGGTATCAGTCAAACTTTGATTAATTTATTTTTTCTGGGTTATTATAGTGGACTGGAATTTATCACAAAACATAAGCCTACTTCGATCAAGAAACTGGACTCTCGTTAACAATTTAAAACCGTACACTTTTTATGACATTCGATTGGCAGCAGCAAACACCATTGGTTATAGTAATTTCAGCAATGAATTGGATTTTCAGACAGAAGAACAAGGTAACTGTTGAAAAATTGACATTCTCCAGCAAAAGCTTAACATTTTGATACTGACTTCTTTTTCAGCTCCATCAGGACCACCACTGAATGTTGAAATTGAGCCTGTGGACAAACAGTCTTTGCGAATCACTTGGAAACAACCGGAGAAGAAGTTTTGGAACGGCGTGATACGGGGTTACCGTATCGGCTACAAAGTCAGTCGATCGGACTCTACTTTCACTTTCATTTCAATTGAAATACCCGAGGATTACACGGATGACTTGATTTACCAACTGACCGAATTAGACATGTACACTCAGTACATGATTATCGTACAAGCGTACAATGCGAAAGGCAATGGACCACCCACAGAAGAATTACACGTGATGACATCCGAAGATGGTAATTATTCCTAACGCTTAATCTGCAATTGGCAAATGTTTATTTAAATGTACACTTAAAATTAGTTCCAAGTGTTGCACCTCACAACATCCGCTGTTCTCCGCTATCTACAAATACCATATACATCATATGGGATCCAGTATCACCGGATTACACAAATGGAATTTTAAGAGGATATAAAGTTTTTTACAAACCTTTTGATGATTGGTATGGTAAGTATTGGCACTTTTGGTTGTTTTGATTCTTTGGATAACTAATTACGTATGTCAGATGCGGCATATCATTCGAAATCGATTGACGTACCGAAGTTGACTCTGCAAGGTTTGGAAGTCAATACAAATTACAGTATTGAGGTTGCGGCATTTACTAAAGTTGGCGAAGGCAGTAGGAGCCATCCAATTTATTGCAAAACACATGAAGATGGTAAAATTCAAATATGAAATTGAAACAATTTTGGTGTTAATTCAAACTTGTCAGTTCCAAGCGCACCGGGCGACATCAAAGTGTTGTCGGCATCATCTGATGCAGTTCTGGTGACGTGGAAACCTCCCCTTAAGCCAAACGGAGCCATAACCAAATATAATGTCTATGTTCGAGCTATTGATTACGACGAAGAGGTATGAATAACTTGTATTTCTAATGCACAAAACTTTTATTGATTTGATAAAGTTTTGTGGTTGATGTTAAAAACCAGCGCCTCGGTAAGGGTGGGGCGGAAGGGGCGTCGGCCCCGGGTGCGCTAAGTGATGGGGGCCGGTTATTTTATGTTGAGGGTGAAATTTGAATTTCGGCAGACTTTGGCCCCGGGTGCACGTTTTTCTTACTGTGCCCTACTCAAAACCACAAAAATGTTGAATTTTGTGACCTAAAAATTGAGAATGTGTGGCAGTCACTACCGTATCATCGGCTAGTGGAGCTGCATACCGGAAGTGGTCTTTGGATCTCTCACAAGACGGAACCAGAAGTGAGGGTGCCAGTTCTTGATGAACCTGCAACATGCATGCTCGTAAGACCACATGTGTTGTATACATTCAGCAGGAGCCGCCAATGGATATGACCTGATCGATTACAGCGTAGTTCATGTAGTGCACGGCAATAATAACAATCGATCACAAGATCCTTTGGCATTGGCCATGTGGTCAGCGGTTGATCTTGGGTTGGGTCGCAGCAATGTGGCTCGAGCAAGGGAAAGCACTTGTTGGAACTTTTCTCTTATTGGCCTTTTTTTGTCGAATGAACAGATTGGAGCAGAAACTCGTTACAGTAAAGATGCAGTTCCAAAACCAGGAGGAGTTGATGACACTGACATTCATACATCCAGTGATGATTTGGTTTATCAAATCACCGGTCTGGATAAAAACCAAAGATACGAGTTTTGGATTACGGCCGTTTCCGGCGTGGGAGAGGGACCGCGCTCGAGAGTCGTGAACCGGCTGACCGGCGAACAAACTAGTAATTTATCATTGTTGACTTGTTTTCTAGAATCTTACTTGAATTTGAAATTACAGTTCCAGCACAGACGGCAGCGTTCGACGATGTCATCAAAACGCCATGGAAGAAAGACTTGAAGCTAAATTGCCGAGCGGTTGGTTCGCCGCAGCCAACAAAATCGTGGATAAAAGGGTATTTCAAGTAATATTGCTTGTAGAAAATGACTAAAATAGTGTCTTAGCGGGAAACAAATTACGCCTAACGAACGTGCCCAGTTAGGTCCCGATGGTACTTTAGTGATACAACGAATAGACTTAGAAGACAGTGGAAATTATACGTGTAAAGTACACAACAAATATGGCAACGATGAAGTGAAATATCTTGTAGTTGTTTTAGGTATAGTTTTTATTTATTTGTATTATTTAGCCTAATAATATATATATATTTTTAAAATTTAGTACCACCTTCTGCACCAAATTTGGGAGTTTATTCAAAAACAATGTCATCCCTTCAGTTGAAATGGCATCAAGGGTCAAATGGAGGAGATCCAGTTCGAGGATATTTATTGTATTATCGAAAAGACGGAGATAAGTGGGAGAAGAAAGAGTTGTTTGCAGATCAAGATTCCTTCATGTTGGAGAATTTAGCTTGCGGAGCTGTGTATAACTTGTACATGGAATCCATTAATAATATTGGCGTTGGCGAACCATCTGATGTAGTCACTATCACAACCGATGGAGATGGTAATTTATAAAAATATTGCTTTAAAGCATTAGATTGAGCGATATCGCGCGCTTTTTCCACCTATATGAATTTTTAGACAAAATGCCTCGTATTTGAATGCAATCGTTTATTTATTTAACTGCCAAAGTCCTTGGTCATGAATAGAAAATATGCGTGCTTACTGGTAAGACTTTAG
The DNA here is from genome assembly GCA_034701245.1 of Strigamia transsilvanica. NCBI lineage: Eukaryota > Metazoa > Arthropoda > Chilopoda > Geophilomorpha > Linotaeniidae > Strigamia > Strigamia transsilvanica. The sequence continues at coordinate 17,591 of JAQIXU010000476.1, read as the reverse complement.
ATCTGAATTGTTTCCTGGATTTCCTGAAAAGCGCACGATTTCACATACGCGCACAACACTTGTGGGCAGAATGTAATGTATAGTTTGACTATTCAGCTTTAGAACCTCCAACCAAGGAAGACCTAATCCACGAAGGCAATACATATTTCTCTGTGCATTTGGACGCCTGGCCATCCAGCGGTTGCCCAATTAAAAACTTCACCATCGAGTATCGCAAAGCTGATACAATCACTTGGACAATGGTGAAGAGCGGAGTGAAACCCATGGAAAAAAGAATAGTTGTTTCTGGCCTCTCGCCGGCAACATTTTATCATGTAAGAGTCACTGCCTTCAGCAATGGGGGACCAACTGTTGCGGACTACATCACTGCCACTCGTACATCATCGGGCGGTAATTAAACCACGATCAAACTTGATCCAAAAGCTCATTTTTCTAGACACTGTTTTTATTTAGGCACTATGTCTCCTAAAGAGCTGGAGGATCAAAAGGGTGATAGGGTCATCTGGCTATCCTTGGATTGGATATTGATTACGGCATCCATTGTTTTGGCTATGATTTTAGTCGTTGTTGTGGTCACGTTGATTTGTATTAGACGATGGACGACTAATAATCAGAAATCTGCAGGTGAATATAATTATGCCGCAATATATCGCCTCTGAAGAAGATCGATAAGTTGGTAACGAGTTGGACAGATGAAGGAATTCCTAGTTCAGCACCTGTAGAAGCAAATGAATCCTAAAGTCCAATCAGAATAGGAGAAACTGCTCTAAGAAGAGTTGCTAAGAAGACGAGGTCCAGAAATTCACAAAGTTGTTTGACCGCAGTCATGGGCATTGGTCATACTTTCTTCAGAGGCGATGTCGTGACAATTACATGTGGGATTTAATTTTGCATTGTAAATTGAATTTGTTTGGTTTTTTTGGATTTTTAGCACGGAAGTCACATCATATGTCAGTGGAAAGTTTTGTGCATTTGCAAGGAAACAATCCCACAAATAGTCGTGTCTACGCAAGTTTGAAAAAAGGAACTTTGCGCAAAGACTGTAATTTTATAATCAGATTAATCTTCATTATTATTATTATTACTATTATTTATTTTTTTAATAGATAATTTGAGTCCTTATGCATCTTCTACTCTACCAGGCTGTAGCCCTGATATAAGGTCTCAAGGACGACTTTCTGTTCCAACTGGTGCACATTCAGGGGTACGGTATGCAAACCCATATGGTTCAAAAATATATTTTACAATATACATTTCTAAATCTTCTGTTTATCACGTAACTTGATACGCGGGTGAGCAAGTACATTGTGAAACATTTTTAAATACATTATAATATATTGTAATATAATTTTAACCATATGAGAATTATCGAAGGATTTTTGTTTTATTAATTTGATTTAACATCGCATTATGTAGAAATCTTCCACCGATTTGATGTGGCTTGATCCTTCAACGAGGCCTTTGTCAGACAACAGTAACTTGGAAATAATAAGATTCATAAAATGTCATTTGTCCTAATACCGCTATTAATTCTGCTAGTGAACTATCCACAGCCGTCGTCTTCCTGGTCACAGCACGAACTCGGATCACCAAAATCCGGTTCAAAACGTAATTATAAATTATAATTTTGTTTTTGTTTGCGTGATTAAAGAATTGTGTTTGTAGGTCATCCAGGAAGTATGAAAGATATTCAAGCTAGACCACTGCCACCTACACCACAAAGGAACAAAACATTACCGAAAAAAAGGTATAATTTGATTGTATTGGAAAATCCTTGATTGTGCGTGGCAGGGGCATTCTGTTTCCATGGGGGGGTCTTGCACACAAGTGTTTTAGCCAATCACAATAAATGTTGACACTATGCAGGTGACAGTCTGGGAACATGTTGCCCAGCGGTGTGGCAACCAGGCGTGCAGTGCGTGCAGTTGACATGGGCCCATGTAGCCTTTATTGTGGCATCCAGGATTGAAAACATACAAATGTACACGCACCTTGAAAAATAGCTGTTTTAATCGAGGCCATCAGGGCCGTGCCGTGCTATGATACAGAGAGGTGGCCGCATAAGCAGCGAAATCAAAATACAATTTGAACCATTCAATAATTTAAAATCTTTATGCAACGCTTTTCTATATTGGTCTGTGTTATTCCGATTTATGATTTATCACACGCCTCTGCCTAAGCGCCTTAAAAGGCGGCATTTCGAAGACTTGCGTCATACTGAGAAAATTTTCCGCACGGCCCTGGAGGCCATAATGGCAAATAGTTAGAATGCATTTTTTGCAGTCTTTTGATGGCTTTTGTTTTAATTTCCAATACAGATGAATGCGTTTCGGAAGGAAATTGTTCACTTTGTGAAACTATTGAATTTTTTAAACATTTTTTAGGAGTAAAGACCCCATTGAAGAAACCATTTTTGTGTTTCCGAGCGAAGAAGATACAGTGCAGGGCAAAAGGAGGCTTTCCAGTTTTGGAAAAATCTAAGTTATTGCAGTAGGAAGTTTTTTATAAAGTAACAAACAAATTGTTTTTGTGATTTGGAAAAAATAATTTATTCAATTTTTAAAAAAAAGAAAGTTTTCCATATATTTCATATCAAAAACTCATTAGGATTTTAATATGATGTATAAATAGTGAAATGTGAATATTTTCATGAAGCAGAGAGTAGACATTTAATAATCATCATTATAAATGGACTGTACAACTAACAAATTTCAAGTTGGACTCCACAAGTATCGTAATTGCTTAACATGTATTTCATGAGTGGCTTTAATCTGTTAGCAGAAACCAATGCAGACAAGACATAATGTTGTTGTTAAAAATGGTGCTATTTCTAGATGTGCTAATAATTGTTTTCTGAAAAATCCTGCACCGAAAGCGATCCGAAGGCGTACAAATTTAGATGTAGAAAAATCTCTTGTTGTAGCAATTACTTAAAAAAATTAATCAATTGAAAAAACTTAACCAAATGCTAGTACCAATCCAAATATGCATCTACATGCATAAAGAATTGCGATTTACACCATCACAGTAGTCTTAGAGTAGTAAAAATACTTAAAAGTAGCTTTAATGGGTGAGATAGACGCATCTTGCGCAGTGCTGTGGTTGTAAGAAAAGCCGGTGCTGGGTAAAGCCGAAGGTATACTGCGAAAAGCCAATACTGGGTAAAGCCGAAAGTATACTGCGAAAAGCCGATACTGGGTAAAGCCGAAAGTATATTGCGAAAAGCCGATACTGGGTAAACCCAAAAGTATACGGCGAAAAGCCGATATTGGGTAAAGCCGAAAGTATACTGCGAAAAGCCGATACTGGGTAAAGGCGAAAGTATACTGCGAAAAGCCGATACTGGGTAAAGCCGAAAGTATACTGCGAAAAGCCGATACTGAGGAAAGCTGAAAGTATACTGCGAAAAGCCGATACTGGGTAAAGGCGAAAGTATACCGCGAAAAGCCGATACTGGGTAAAGCCAATGGTATACCGGCTTATACCCTCCACCACAGCACTGATCTTACGCATTTTTAAAAGAAAAAAATTGCATTTAAAACTATGATGGTTATAAAGTTAAAACTAAATGTTTAATTTTTTTGTTTTTAAGATTAGAAAGTTTTACGAAGGTCTGGCCGCCATTGCTCGAAAAGTAAAATATGATCAGATCATCAGCAAATTTTTGTTGAAAACCACTAGGGGTAATTGGAAACTGTTTTCTGAACAATTTTAATTACCATGTGTTCATAAATTTTGTAAAATATGTATCAAACAGATTCTGACTGCTCCTATAAGCTTAATAATGTGAATCTCTTTTATGGACTTTTTTTTTGTCCTTTGCATACAAAATTTGGATTGAAATGTATTCTTGACTCATGTGCTTTCAATGTGACTCACTTTTAACTCTTAAAAGTTTGGAATTATTGTGTGTTGTGATATTATTTTCCCTTTTTAGCCTTGAACATGTAATTATGATAATTACTATAGATGACCTCCAAAATGTGCAAATTTGTATACAGCTGAATCCATTTTATCAAAACAGATCATTTTCTATACTACATCTCTGTCAATGAATTTTGTGGAAAAAAAATGTAGATTTTAATTGAGAAATTTTATATACATTGATATGACATAGGAACATTATGAAATTGTATCATGAGAGCAGCTATAAATAATTAACCCAATGGTATGAAGCTTGCGGCGGGAGTTTATCGGCATGTAGCCGGTGTGTCTGCAAGAATTTATGCTGTTGGGTGTTCCTTTTAGAATTACTGTAAATTTGAAATACAGATGTGATTTGAGAATTAGGCTTGAACAAAATTATGGAATTAGTGATTATGGTACTTAATCCACTTATGAAAAGCATAATAACAAAGAAAAAACTAAATTTTATTTATATTTAATGACTATAAAATGCATTTGATGCTTTTTGTAAATTACTGCCACTGTTGTATATTAAGTTTCTAATATATTGTTTTTATTTGAACTTTGAAATTAAAAATTGTTGCCTAATATTTAGTATTTAGCTGATTTTTGATGCTACAATTCTATAGTTGGCATTATTTAATAAGCAAGTTTACTGTAATATGTATGTTTTTTGGACACTGAATGATATTACTTTTTTTAAAGATATCTGTCTATTGTTGAAAAACTTTTTTCCAATAGTGAAAATGATGCAATTCAATAGTGTATTTTTTTTTTTAAAAATGTTTTATATAATTATATATTCAAGCATCATTTTTAAAAAAAGATGTTAATTGCTCATTGAAATGGTTGTGGATTTCATAAATGATGAAATGATGAAAGTTATACGGGTAAATGTTTTTGGAAAAATTCTTGACGATACACCGTCCTGTTTGAACCAAAATCAGTTACAATTTTAACATTAATAACAATAATTGCTCAGATTTGGAAAAAAGTTTTTCAATGAGCAAATATGAAAGTAATGTTGTTTTATAATTATAATTAATATCATTATTATTATAATTATTATTTAATTTTTCTTATTTTTAATTTAAAATATTTTTTACTGTGTATATTTTTTCAAACAACTTTATATGACATTTTTCACAATAAGTGTTTAAAATATATGTACATAAATGTATCTTAATTTTCATTTTAGGTTATTCTATGAATAATTCTTATTTTTAAAACTATTTCTAATTAAATGTGTAATTGATGTAAATACCAGGAATTCTTTACAAATTGCATTTGTAGATGATTACACACCGCTTATTCATGATATTTTTCTTTTTAAAGTACTAGAAGCCATTGTCTTGTAATAATAACAATAATATTACCAATAAATGTAAGGATTTCAACATTTGACAACATTTTGTGCTGGATATCAGACCAATAACACAGCCACAAGGATTATATATTCACACATCTAATGTCTATTTTTCTGCAGGTCCAAGGCCAGGCAGATCAAATTTAATGCAGTGCAATATCTTTTAACAATAGATCCAGCGGGATGCCAACAAAACAATCAGACATAAAAAAGACACCAGACATAAAATCAACAACAACTAGGACAGAAATAATTTGGATGTAGAGAAATGAATTTACTATTAATTTCAAATTTCACTGCTACAGGAGATTTAATATTGGTAAAATATTAATTTTTATTGTATATTTAATGTTTCTTTCCTCCATAGGGATTCAGGATTGGTTGATTCTTCATTTGGGTTGTTGAGATGCTATTATGATCTGTTACATGCATTGATGTGAAATTTGTTGATGCTTTACCAACAATTTTCAAGGAAGGATTAAAAAAATAGAAATATTGAATGACAAAAATGCATTTTTTGAGGAAAATTGATAATTATGCAACAAGGAAATTGTGAAAATTCCATCAAAAGTTTCTATACATCTTTTTTTTTTATTATTAATATAAAAATACATCCAATTTTTCAGGAAGTGTAGTCCAACACCTATCCTAGGTCTAAATCTGCCTCGCTAACTTAGGGCAACCGACCGCCAAACCCCGAAAGGTAAAGAATGAATTCATTATATTCCCTGAATACATTTTCATTGGTAAAATGAACTTTGAACTCATTTACACATAACTAATCTATAAATTCTAGATCATCCACTCAAGATAAGAAGAACTCTAAGAAAACAAAACTGGACTTTATACCGAAGAGAAAAAAAGAAAAGAAAACACTTTTATTTCCATTGGAATCAACCAAACAACAAGTAAGTACTCACACTAACTTAATTCTGCATGGGAAAATTCATTTCAACTTCCCATTTGGTGCTTTGCAGCAAAGAAATTTTCTGAGGGGCAGCACTATTATTTAATTTCTTTTTTAATCCAAAGAAAAAATGTAGAAATATCCTAGATTTGTGTTGGGTGTCTATAAAATTGATTTTTCCACCTTAAATTATCATTATTTTGAAATGTTGACGTTACTGACGTCATTGCGAGATTACGTCATTTGCTCCGCTTCGAGAATAAGATCAGACAGTTATTAAAACCGTCGTCAGGGCGGCGTTGTTCCCCATTGAATCTCTTCCCGGAATCTCGTATTTCGGAAACCCAACTGTCGTGCAGCAAATGCCTAGTTTTGGCTTAAAGCGATAAACCATTTAAGGCCATACATATTAATGCCATGCTTTTGTTAAGTCACGCTTCAGCACCCAACACGCAGACACAGCCAATAAACCGTAAGTTAAGCCCACTCCTGCAGCGAGTATCACTTTCCATCCAAAAATGTCGGATGCGCGACCGGGTCGATGACACCCGCAACAATTCCGCATTTTTAGACAATTTTTCGGTCGAATTTATTTGTTTTTCGGGTTACATAAACGTTTTAATTTATTCGTAATTTTCTCCAAGGTGCAAGATGAAGTTTGACGACGTTTTGAAGATATTGGGAGAATTCGGTCCGTACCAGAAGCGCATCTATCTATTATTATGTTTGCCCGCAATCAGTTGTGCCTTACATAAATTAGTATGGGTTTTCGTAGGAGCCATTCCCCAATACAGGTAAGTCTCATTGCGCATGCGCGATGGATATGTTCATCTCTGTGCCGACCTCTGTAACCTGGACGGTCGTGATAGGGATGGCCGCGCATGCGCAATGGAGTGTTTTGGCGGTTTTATTCGTTAAAAATTGATTAAATCGATTGATTATTGATTTTGTTTTGTGTAGATGTTCGACTATTATCGATGAAGTGTTCAATCAATCGTTGCCGTACCATTTACCCGATCAAATTTTGAATTATACGATTCCGTTCATCAGCAAAAACAAAATGGATGCGTGTCACTACTACGTGATGAATGAGACGATCGGTCTGACCGATTCGATTTCATTGACGTCGTGGCCGGTGATTTTACAAAATATGACGACGGGGAAAAAGAAAAAATGTTCGTCTTACGTGTACGATAAATCCGTGTACGAAAACAGCGTCGTGAGTGATGTGAGTTGGGTCGATGCGAGGTGGACTGGTGGCGGTTTTTGGTAACTTTGTTTTTTCAGTTTGATTTGGTTTGCGATTACAACTGGCAGAGGGCGTTGGTGCAGTCGTTGTTTATGGCCGGCGAATTCCTCGGCTCACTGGTTGCCGGTACCATATCTGACAAGTAAGAATTTGGTAGGCAATGTGCGATGTTTCTAGGTGTTTTTTAATAATTATTTCTTTTTTTTTGTTTAGATTTGGACGGAGGAGAGTGTTTTTTACTGCGTGTACTTTCCAAGCTGTTTTTGGGATCCTTAGTGGAGTTGTTTCGAATTATTATCTGTATCTGGTGTTTAGGACGTTGGTTGGGTTGTTTACGCCTGGAGTCTTCCTTGTGGGATTTGTTATCGGTAGAAAAATTGAATTGAATTGAAAGGGTTGGAATTACATTTTTCGACTGGAAATTGAATTTTTTGGCTTAAAGGGTCGAAACGATTTAATTCTGGGCTAAAAGCACTGAATTTTGGGATTAAAACGTCGATTTTTATTCTAAAATGTCGATTTTTTGGTCAAAAAGATCAGAATCTGGGCTAAAGGCACCGAATCTTGGGGTAAAAATGTTGATTTTTGGTCTATAATGTCGATTTTTAGTCTAAAATGTCGATTGTTTTGGTCAAACATCAATTTTTTGGCTAAAATCATTGACTTTTCATAACGTCGCAATGACGAAATTGAATTTCTCGGTATTCGAAAAAAAATAAAAATAAAAAAATCGTTAACCAATGGAGAAAAAAAAAACAATGCATAAAATCAACTTTTCTTAGGGGCTGGGAAGTTTCACTACTACCACGCGAGAGTTTCACGCTTCTTTTTTTTAAATGCATTTTTCGACTGGAAATTGGATTTTTTGGCTTAAATTTCTGCTGTTGTGAGAAATTTGAATTTTTTTGGTTAAAATTGTCTAAATTCGTCCATTTTCTGCACAAAAATGCATTTTAGTCACTAAATTTCAATTTTTAGCCAAGTATAAAATGTAATTAATAGACTGAAACTGTGCAAATGTACATATGTATGTTTTGTTTTGGATTTAGGATTGGAATTGGTCGGTCCAAGTCGGCGCTTGTTTGCAGGAATAGGTTGTCAGTTTTTTTTTGCAACGGGTTATTTACTGACGGCGGGCGCAGCTTATCTCATTCGAGAATGGCAATACTTACAAATCGCAATTTCCGTGCCGGGGCTACTCTTTCTGTCTTATTGGTGGTTCATACCCGAATCGGCGCGCTGGTTACTCGCCAAAAAGAAAGTGAAAGACGCCAAAATATTACTCGGAAAAGTCGCGGAGGAAAACGGAACAAAGTTACCTGAAAATTTTGAAGAAGTAAATGAAATATGATGAAATTTCATGAAATTTCCTTAAAATTTGATGAAATTTCATGAAATTTCCTTAAAATTTGATGAAATTTCATGAAATTTCCTTAAAATTTGATGAAATTTGACGAAATTTGACGAAATTTATTGAAATTTGTTGGAAATTCAATGCGATTCAATGAAATTTGATGGAAATTTTATAAAAATTGCTGAAATTCAATGAAATTTAACGAAATTTGAAGAATTTCAATGAAAATTTGATGAAATTCAATGAGAATTTGGTGAAATTTAATGAAATTCAATGAAAATTTGGTGAAATTTAATGAAATTTAATGAAAATTTGGTGAAATTTAATGAAATTCAATGAAAATTTGGTGAAATTTAATGAAATTCAATGAAAATTTGGTGAAATTCAATGAAATTTTATGAAATTCAATGAAATTCAATGAAATTTGTTGATTTGATAAAATGTAATGAAATTTGATGAATTCGAGGAAATTGTAGGAATTCAATGAAATTTTATGGAAATTTGATGCAAATCTGATGAAATTTGATGAAAACTTTTCATTTCAGCCTGATCTGCATTCGACTGCAAAAGAGGAGGATAATCCATTGTTGTTATTCAGATATCCGAATCTGAGAAAAAAGTCGCTGATTATTTTTTTCAATTGGTGGGACCGTTTTGTTCGAAAATGAAATTGTTTATTTAAATTTTGCAATTTTTTGTTTGTGTTTAGGTTTGTAAACAGCGGCGTTTATTATGGTTTGGCACTGAACACGTCGAATTTGGGTGGGAACGATTACGTAAATTTTGTGATAGCAGCTGCACTGGAGTTTCCGGCTTATACTTTCTGCATTCTTGCGCTGAATAAACTGGGAAGAAGGAACCCGTTGGCGGGATGGCTGCTTATAGCTGGGGTGTCGTTGATTATCACTAGTTTTCTGAATGAAGGTAATTAGAAATGCAATTATTTCATGTTCTGTGCAATAAAACTGTGGGAAATTATAATTTTTAGACAAATTTTTGTATTTTTTGTCAAAAAATTATTATATTTGCACGTTTTTGGTCTAACGATTATCATTTCTATGGGTTTTTTTGTATTCAGTTTTTTAATTCTGCACTTTTTGTTGAAAATTGACAAATTTTCCACTGGTTTTTTAAATTTATTTTTGGTCTAAAAATTGTAATTTCCTTAAATTTTGGGTTTAAAATTTGAGATTTCTTTAAGTTTTTGATCTGAAAATATAAAAATGTTTTATTTTTTAGTCTAAAAAGTCGAAAGTTTTTATTTTTTGGTCTAAAAATTGTGATTTCTTTAATTTTTTGACCTAAAAATTGTGATTTCTTTAATTTTTTGGCCTAAAAATTGGGATTTCTTTAATTTTTTGGTGTAAAAATATAAAAATGTTTTAGTTTTTAGTTTAAACAGTCGAAAATGTTTCAGTTTTTAGCCTAAAAAGTCGAAAATTTTCATCTTTTGGTCTAAAAGTTGTGGTTTTTAATATTTTTTTTTGGTCTAAAAATTTAATTTCCTTAATTTTTTGGTCTAAAAATTGTGATTTATTTAATTTTTTGGTCTAAAAATATAAAAATGTTTCATTTTTTAGTCTAAAAAGTCGAAAATTTTCATTTTTTAGTCTAAAAAGCCAAAAATTTTCATTTTTTGATCTAAAAATGATAATTCTTGTTCTTATTTTGCATTTTTCCAGATAATTCTCTCGCTCTAGTCATCCTAGCCATGATTGGCAAATTCGGAATCACAATCTCATACGCCGTCATCTACATATTCTCCGCCGAGCTCTACCCGACCGTTGTCCGCAACTTGGGCATGGGCATGAGCTCCACCTGTGCTCGACTGGGCGGCATCATTGCACCATTTATTATATTACTCGCCGATGTCAACCGAGTGTTACCTCTAGTCGTGTTCGGCATCGCAGCGGTGCTCGCTGGAATCCTGGCTCTCTTTCTGCCGGAGACCAAGGGTGCCAATCTGCCGGACACGCTGGAAGAGGGCGAACAGTTCGGCAAGTCATGATTTCTGCTAATCATTTAGTCATCACATTATTTCTATGATATTCATGAGTTTTCTAAACATTTTTTTTTTTAATTTTAAATTAAAAATTTATTTTTTTTGCGTTTTTTTTTTGTAAATGAGGGATTGTTTATTGTAATGTTTAATTTCAAACAGTTGTAATAATACAATGTATAAAACATGTACATAGAGTTTATATTTTATAAAATTTATCAGGTGTGGTTAAATGCTTGCGGCTTTTGCTACTGCGGATTATTGAAAATCTAAAATTGTAGTTTTTCTTCATTTGCTTCCCAATTAACCATAATTTGTTTTGAGCTGTTTAGACTAATTAGATAATCGTCTACAACTTTCTAATTGGAAATTTTTGTCTAACTTCAACGATTTTAAGATACAGTGTGAAAGTCCTTGTTGCAGTCATTTGATGATTGTTTTGATATCACCATTGAAAAGCGCATCGAGCAATTACAAGGTTTGAAAAAACCTCAGCAGCTGACCAATGCAATGCAGTGCAACTCAACTTACCCAGGGGCAGGCCGTGCAGTGCTGTGATGCAAAGAGGCGGCTGCATCAGGCGGCACCGTAAGGGGGGCGGAAAAAGCAGCGAAATCAAAATTTCACTCAGTTTACATAAAAAACTGTGTGCAGCACCAGTTCCGGATTACTCATTAGGCCAAGTAGGCACCGGCCTATGGGCCCCACGACAAGGGATCAGGGGCGGTGCCACCTGTTCTTGCGCCCCCTTCAAATTTCAAATATGTCGCCCCGAATCAAAAAGTTGGTACGAAAAAGTAAAAAATATGTCAATTTTTCGTGTTTTTTGCTGTTTTTAGTGATTATTTTGCCATTATTTTTTTTTGTTGCCATTTTTTGTGTTGGTCGAATTCCGCCAGAGGGAGAAAGTCCACAGACTGGATTTTGGCTAAACAGGGATTAGGGATTAAGAGTCCTGACCCAATCTGGAGAGAACGTTCCTACGACGTTGCAGCAGCAGGACGAGTGCAGCAGTGAAGCTGGTCCGGAAGTGACCAATAGTGCGACATAGAAAAGTTGAAATAGTGAAAGTGATAAAAGGTCTTTTTCTGTAATTTGTAACAAATTATTGAGAAAAGTTAGAACTGTGGTAATAATTTGTGACCTGCGAGTCCATAGCGGAAATTTTAGCTTAGAAATAATTTTAAATGATTTTAATAAATAATTTAGTAACTTTTACATTAGGTGCATTCAAAGTCAAATGAATTATTTGACAGATTTGTCTGAAATGACTTATCACACACAGAAAGTGACCTAATCTGCACCGCCAGATGCATCAAAGTATGCATGAAAATCATACTTAGCTGAATTGGGCTTACTGAAATGTTGTCGATTAGGTGACATGATTGATGACGTCACGGGCGCGTAAAAATATTTTTCTTTTAACAGATAGGATCACGGGATATGACGAAACGAGAAATGGCTTCGTTAGAACATGCAACACGTGGACCCATCATACCGGTATGTGGTAATTACATCAAAGAAATACATTACACCAATTTAACATACCGTAATTTGGAAACTCAAGCTAAAAAGCTTGATGTCCCAGGAATCCTTCCAATGATGGCATATAGGAACTGGATACGCAAGACACTTTTTGCCATTAAACGATTGTCTAATGGCAAACAAGGGGATTTGATTGTAAAATGGCACATGCCTTGGATTATGAGGTAAACATTCAATTCAGTTGGATTGAATAGTTTACTGCATGTGTTTTCATGTTAGCTATTAATTGCCAGTCGACAAGTAATAGAAAACAGCTGTTTGTTACTGTACGGTATTTCCTTCTTCCTCAACTCGTTCTTCGGTGAGCGTTAAGTTTGTTCAACCATAACACCAGTAAGTAATGAGATGATACGTGTACACCTATCCCTCGATTTACACGGTGCTTGCTTTACACGATTTCGGTTTTACACGGTTGATAAATTAACAGATTTTAAAAAACTGGTAAAAATGTATATTCGGCTGCATATACGCATATACAGTACATACATATACCGTAAATCTTTAAATAGGGCACCCGCGCCCTATATGCTAAATTCACTTGACCCCCGTGCACAATTCGAGACCCGCGGGCTATTCGAAGGCCGCGCCTTATTGCAAACCGAAAAAAAAAGGGTGGGTTGTCAAGTGTTTTTCCGAATCGTTCTGCCGACGTTTTGCCATTTCTTGTTGTTTTTAGTTATTATTTTGCCGTTTTTTCTTGTTTTATGCCATTTTTCTGTGTTTTTTTTTTATGTTTTTGGCAAAAAGTCGGCAAAACGTCAGCAAAACGACGGCAAAACGTTGGCAAAACGTCAGCCGAACGTGTCGAAAAACGGTACCCGCGCGCTATTCAAGATCCGCGCCCTATTTGCTAAATTCACTTGACCCCCCGCGCGTTAACCGAGACCCGCGGGCTAATTAAGACCCGCGGGCTAATCAAAGATTTACGGTATTTGAAGTCATTTTTGAATCTCATTCCTTTGATAACACTGGTGGCAATAACAGGGACAGGATTCCCCGTGTTAACAACAGGGACGGGGATTTCCCATGTTGTTCCTAATGTAAAATGACTTAAATATGCACTTATATTATCTACATATATTTGTTATTTTATGAATCAAGTATAATTTTATGTTTTTCAAGATGTCTTACTTTTGTTTTACGTAAATAATTGACTGAATTATGCACATTTTAGTGCTTTTTTCGTTTTACACGGTTTTACATAGCAAAATCCAAGATTTCAATATACACGGTTTTGTGCGGAACCTATCTTCAGTGTAAATTGAGGGATAGGTGTATAAATATAATTTTTGGAAAAAAAAACTTTAATACGATGACTAAATATTTCAGAACAACTGTTCGTCACATTTATTGCCTTGTTTGCTGGCAAGGATAGAAAGTATGTTGCACACTTAGTTTATATTTCTTTCGGTCAATTTACTGAATAAATGTCTATGGCGTAAATCGTTATAAATTGTAGCGTGTTTAAGGGGTACTAGTGAACAGAATAAATTTTTATTCCGAACAAAATCGTTATAAATTAGACGTAAATATAAATAACACGAAAGAAGAGACAAACATCTGTTGCAATGTCGGGTAGGTTTCCGTCATAAGCCATTTCCTTTCTCACAACTCACATCGATTTTCTGCTTATTAAATTGATCTTGAAATAAAATAATAAAATTTGCCTTTGAGAGTAAAACATTTTAAGAATTTACAACTACTTACTGTATTCATATTTGAGTAATTTGTAAAATACATGGAGGTTTTTTTTTATTATTCTATTTTTTTAAATTTACTTTTCTCTTATACTGCATTTCTGTTTGCCACATTTTCTGATTGCCAGTTCCACACTCATCTAGATTTTTCATTTTTTAATTACGTTTTTAATTGTTTTATTCAACAATATTATCGTTTCAGATTAATAAATGTAAAATATCAAGATGAAATTAAGCCTGAAGATTGCGATTCCAATCATTGTATCCTGTACTCTCATTACGTTTTGTCTGTACGATTTCTCGACCAACACTGGGAGCTTCTTCATCGCATCAACTGACTTGCGACAACTGTCTAGTCTTCACAACGAAGCAGTGTTGAACCTAAAAGACATTTTAGCCATTATAGAAAAAAACCCAAATCAGTGCACCAAAGAAATAACATTAAGACTATCCGAAACAGTTCGCAAATTGTCTGCACAAATTACAGACAAATCTATTATTGAAGATTTAGCTACCATTGACTCTGACACTTTGGATAATTCCTCACTAGTCGCAAAAACTCTTCCATATGCATGCCCTGATAGATTTCGCCATGCTAAATACGGTGATCCTTATTTCTTGTCAGGTAGCTGGGTTATTGAAGATTGTGGATACGTTAAACCTATCTCGCAAATCCTAACCGTTGTTTTCGTGACATCCGAAGATGATCCGTGTTCAGAGGCTGAAATAATGTCAAAAGTTTTAAAATTGTATCCTCATATGCCTATTGTAATCGGAGCGGCTAAAAAACCCAAGTGTTCTGCTTACAAACCTATCGTTGAAATAGTCAAGTTTCCGTCCAAGACGAAGCTAGGAAGCAAACTAAATGGTCTAATTAAAAGAGTAAAAACTCCCTTGACCCTAATTGCACGTCATTTGGATGATTTCAATTGGCTAGCACGATTAGAGCGACAATTAAGTGTTTTTTCCCTCGAACCTAGTGCCGTTATTGTCGGTGGATCAGTTCGTAACAAAACGGGCCATTGGCAAGCTGGATGCTACCAGACTGAGTTAAAGCAATACATACTGAAATATATTGATGGTTACTACAAATCGAGACACGAATGCATGTACTGCGAACATTTAATCGGCCCCTTCATTGCCCGATCGAGGCTTCTACGTGATCACAAATTTCACACAAAGCTACAGGATGATGTGGTGTTTGAAGATTTCTTCTTAGGTGTCAAACAGTCCAAATCGGGATCTGTTTTAGCCTGTCCAGATGTCATGTATCATTCAACTGATCCAGGGATTCAAGTGAAGATAAATTTCCGTGAAACGTGGTTTACATTAAGTGCAAAATGGGGTTTGAATAGAATTGTTCTTCCCGATGGCATTACTCACAGATTCTCGTGTGAAGAAAGCAATCTGAATTGTAAATCCTTAGTTAGCCAAGTCGGTGCTCGGATGATGCCAGTTTGTTGCAGAGATGCGTTGATTAATGGATATAAAGTGTTTCATGATTTTTGTGTTAAAAATAATGTTTTGTATCAGATAGTAGGCGGTTCGATGTTGGGAGCTGTTAAATTAAGCGATGTAATTCCGTGGGATACCGATGGTGATGGAAGATATTATAAAGATAAAAGGAAACTGTTTTCTAAGGAAATGAATTGGACTAATTCGGACGGTGAAGTTTATGTAGATCATATAAAATTGAGGGGCGATGGGTTTTTTTATGTATCAACTCCGCATGCATATATTGAATTTACGGCTGTGAGTAAGTTATCGGCCGATGTGAGCAATTTGATCGAGATATTTCGCAAAACGCCCACATTAATTCGAATCGGTGATGCGTGGGTTTACGCACCGTTAAGCCCGGGTTTGTACGCTCGAAACTATTACGGAAATGAAATGTTGCGTCATTCTAATAATTACAGACACTTGGGTAGACAACATTGCTATGACCCGTACAACGTATCTGACCCGTTTATAAGGTGTAAAACTAAGCATCATGCATGTTTGGATCAATTTTTGAATGATGGGAATATTCAGTTTAAAATTCCTGATATATAAAATTGGATTATTTAGTAGTTTAATTCATTTTTTCCTTTTTTAAGGGTTTTTTTTTCTTCTGTTTTGTACTTGGATATCATTATTTGTAAAATTGTAAACTGAAGACAATTTTTTATTAAAAGACATTGTAGTTTATCCAAATAAAATTTATAGATGGATACATTCTTACTTGAAATGATCATGGTCACGTGAATTCCGGTCACGGACCAGTCGTACATTATTTCCGGGTCTTTTGCGCGCTTTGACTCCTCTTATCGTTTGCAGCGCCATCTATTGCTAGATGCGCTGACTACAGTTTCGCTCGTGTTTAGTGCCGTTTGGGGAGCAGACGGCCAAAATTTTAAGGGAGCAATTGTTTTCATTAAAATTGTTTTATTAAACGGTTTGAAAATTATTGAAATCTAAATTCATTGCCATCAAAATTCATGGACGAATGCAAATAATTACTCGCCGTTTGGAAAGGATTCGGTTAATCGATTCATTCAGATCAAATATTTTAATTCCCCGTATCAATACAATTACTACTGCCCACCGACAATAAAGTGGGTTCTTTTTCAAAGCACAAACACCATTTAGTGTCACAAAGTGTCTCCGATCGCTAACGCCATCTAGCGAAGACCAAAAAACAATTCTCACAACATAAATGAGTTACACCAGAATGTTAAAATACAAACGTCACCATTTAATAAACAAAATAAGCCTAACTTCAGCTCTTCTACACAAAGCAACACCACAGACACATTATTATATGACTTGATTAGAGTCCAAATCGACAACCTGTTTCCTGATTCTGATACCAATTGTAAGTGTTTAAAATCCAAATGTAGACAGACAGTAGTGACATTCCCAAACCCAGTCCTACAATGCTACCGAAATCACTTAAAAATTGCGACATTGCATAGGCTTGTTTCTCTTCTATGTTCGCCGTAAAGTCATCATTAAAACTTAATAATACTGCCGTGCCGTAATCAATTAACAATTTATTAACTCTAAAAGTAATTTTGTAAACTACATTTTCACAAGGTTGGTGACATTTGCACTGTTTTTGATTCGACTTAAAATTGTTTAAGTACTTGAAATGAGCGGTAAGGATGTCACTTCTAGTGTTGCAAACTGGTAAATTACATTTTACCATATATGGCAATCTGAAACATACAGTAGTTTGGTGAAATGAAAAAAAGTGTAACAGCTGGACTAGCATACTTGCAATTAACACTTTGAAATAAATTTTTTTGAATGCAGGCGTTTTTACACTTGAAGTAAGTAGTTTTGTTGTTTTCATAAGGATTACGTTTTGTATTTCTTCGTATAATCTGATTCAAGAAAGCAAGCTTAGTGCGAGCATTTCTACGATTTTTTTCATTTATTACCTTAGATTCTCGAAGTATTAAATTATTGATACTTCCATAGTGTAAATTCAACGGTGCCAGAATGTTAACTTGTGACGTGACGAAATCGGGTATTTTGCACAATATTATCACCAGAGCGCGCGGTGAATAATGACGTCATTCGGGCG